>JAXCLQ010070758.1:0-13714 GCA_035584115.1 Cedrela odorata
CCCTAGAGTTTTTAGCCTATTAATTTAATCACATTTATTTTATTTGCATTTAAATTTACTTTTAATTGTCCATCCATTAAATTTCGTTAGCTAAATAAAATCTGGGTTATGCCAAGTCTTAGGAATTAATTTACAACAATCATCGTAGGACGATATTTATCTCATCACTCTATTACTTGTTCGACTTGTACACTTGCGATTTTGCACAACAACAACAAAACATGGTAGACAACAACAACAACATGGTAGACAACAACAACAACAACAACAACAACAACATCAACATCAATAACAACAATAACAACAACAACAACATCAACATCAACAATAACAACAACAACAAGAATAATAAGAACAACAACAACAACAACAACAATAACAACAACAACAAAAACAACAACAACAACAACAACAACAACAACAACAACAACAACAACAACAACAAGAATAATAATAATAAGAACAACATCAACATCAACATCATCAACAACAACAACAACAACAACAACAAGAATAATAATAATAAGAACAACATCAACATCAACATCAACAACAACAACAACAACAACTTTGATGTATGCTAATAGAGCTGATGTTGTATTCGAATCTAGGAATTGCAGATGCTTGAAAGTAGAACTGGGAAATGCTGAATTGGCATGAGTCTGTTATAATTTGTTAATCAATGAATAGATTAGATAAATATGCTAGCAGTAAATCCTTGATTAGTTTTATATTATTTAAAGTAGTTAAAAGAATCTATTAGCTAATGTAACAAATAAATAAAAAACATTTTGTATTTTTCATAATGAGAAGAAAAGAATAATTCTTTTAACTCTCTATTTCTAGTTTCTCTTCAAGATTCCTTCATTTTTTTTTATTGAAACAAACAGCTTTTAATTGATTTATCAGAGCAGTAAAAATGGCATGGGCCAATCTATCGATCTCAACAGTAGCAACCAATACATCATTTTCATTTGGTTTTCCAATCAAACTTGATGGAACGAATTTTCTTTCCTAGAATCAAGTGTTATATTCAATCAGAGGGAATGGTTTAGAGAACTTTATCAATGAAGACCATAGTTGTCATCTTAGATGTAGATCAAGTATAAGTGAAGGCTCAATTGTCAAAAATCCTGATTACACACTCTGGAAGAGGCAAGATCAGTTTCTTCTTGGATGGTTAATGTCCTCCATGGATGAATCTGTGATTGGTCTTGTAATTGGGCGTAAAACCTCATCTGAAGTTTAGAAATCACTCACAAAATAATTTGGTTCATAATCCAAAGCACAAACTCTTCAATTGCGATTTCAACTTTAAACAACTAAGAAAGAGAGTATGACTATGGCATAATACTTCATCAAAATGAAAAACATCTCAAAATGAAAAACATCTCGAATCACTTAATTGCTGCTGGAAATCCTTTAAGTGATAATGATTTCATTCTATATTTGCTTGGAGGTCTTGGATCTAATTATGATCTAGTTGTTGTAAACATTACAAGTAAAAGTGAATCATTGACTGTGTATGAGATTTATTCAATTCTTGTTATGCATGAATGCAAAATTATGCAATAAAACTCAAGCAATATAGTTACTTCTCAGGGCCATTTCAATGCAAATTTTTCATAGGTAAAGAACTTTCAAAAGAAAGGTGCTGGACAACATGCAATTACATGGATGGTCGAGGTAGAGGTAATCAAGGAAATCAGACTAAAAGAGTCAATCAAGGTGATAAAACCTAGATAAATGACAGAAATAATGCAAAGCCTATGTGTGCAACCTACCCCAAATTTAAGATTTATACGATATAATAGTAAATGTATGAATGATGTGTCGATTTAGGCGTAAAGTAAATAGAAATAAGATTAGAGAAATTTTGGTAATTTGTTCATAGTTACTGTAGCAATATCGAAATTTATTGTGGTTAATACTTGATGAAAGCTCCTAATGTTTAGGTTGTCAAGCCATAAACCGCGCTTGAATTGGATAAGTATTGAGAGGGTTATAGCTCTTTATGCTAAATGTGTAAAAAAACGAGCTAGATTTTCAAAATAGCCTACCTGCAGTAGCATAGTTTCTCATACGCTTTAAGAGCAAAAGGAAGTTCATGATGCGTAGAGTCCAAAGCCGCAAACAACACTCAATTTGGGTAAGGAATGATGAAGTTGTGACGTTTTTCGTAAAAATCTCACTAATGAATTGAGGGTGAAAAATGAAGCTTACTACAATAACGTATTGCGAAATATAGGTCAGGACACGAAATGGGATAAGAAATAACAATTTTACCCCGAAATAACAATTCATCAAAAATGACAATTTTACCCTTGATAGCTATAAATAAACTTGTAGAGGCATTTTCAAAGTGGGGATAGGGAGATAAAGAGAAGAAAGGAGAGAGAGTAGAGAGAAAAAATAGTTTTGATCATAACTTTGCGCACACAAGTCGAATTGATGCACCGTTTGTTTCATTGGACTCGTGTTAACAAGTTGAATCAAATTCAGGTCTTAGACTGTTGAAAAAATCTTCGAAATAGTGCCAGAACAGGACCCAAAGTTTTACTATAATTTGTCAAAAAATTTGATTTTTTTCACAATTCAGCATCAAAAATTAGAATTTTTGCCTCACAAAGGTCAGATAAGCTATTGGTGAGTAGTTTCTCACTATAAAATCTAAATTTTCATGAATTTAAGAGATAAAATAGATAGGGTTTACAATTTGTTGAATCTTGGTTGTTTGGTTTGAAAGTGTTGCTGTGAATGATATGATGAATAAGTTGTTAGTAATAATTTGGTAGAGTGAATGATTGTAATCTTGGGTATTGAAAATTTAAAAGTTTGGGAGATATTGGTTTAGGATTACTTAGTATGCCAAGTGTTCGATGAAATGCCTAAGTGATGATAAGTATTAACATATTGTGAAATCAATGATTAAGTATGTTGCTATAAATAATACAATACAATTATGAGCGAATATGAGTTGTGAACATTTGTGTAACAATGACAGTTGACGCATGAGGTCCATGATGATGATAGGGTTCAAAATAGTAATCTCAAGGCGATTACCCTATATTGGCCATGCTTGATGCCTATTATTGTAGGCTACAGCCTTAGAGAGAATAAGGTGTTGAGTACCTATTCTTGCGGGCTACGACCTTAGAGAGAATAGGATATTAAGTGCCTATTCTTACAGGCGATAACTCTAGAGAGAATGGGAGTGTTTGGGATCAAATATTGGTCATACTTTAATGCTTATTCGTGAGGGTGATAGCTCAACAGTCGATGAAGGTATCGAAGTCTTATTCTTACGGGCTATGGCCTTAGAGAGAGTAGGGTAATGGATATCTATTTATGAGGAAGATAGTCTAACAGATAAGAACCAAGATTGTGTGCTATGTTATGTGGGGTTGTATTGTGATTATATAACTGAGATATATTTTAGTTGCATTGCTAAGGTATTTTGGAGTATACGTCAAGTGACCTACTCCCTGGGCTTATTAGCTCACTACTCTACAGTTCTTAGTTTTAAAGGTCTGTCCTAACTACCAGACTTCTCTGCAGTATCGCAGCAGTAGCTCGCGGTATATTTAGACTCTTAGCAGAATTTTGCCATTTTGCATACCCATTGTATAGTGTCATTATTGTGGGCATGGGGCATTTTTGTTTATGACATATGACTATGGATCGGTTATATATTATGATGTACTCATCATTCTTTTTGGATTGTTAATATGTTATATATATATAATTATCTCACTTCCTTTTATTTTCGAACATTATATAAATATTAGACAAGTTTAGTAAAGTTATTTCTTTTCTATTTAATTTGCAAAATCTATTAGAAATAAAATATTTTATACTTTAAACATGTCATTGTTTATGAGATTGTGAAGCCACGGATGGGCAATGCATTGTATGGTTGTTGAGGTGCTCTCAACATATAAGGATTGAACCTCATTGTCAAAATGACAGTATTACTGGGTGACATGACATAAATTGGTTGACCAAGTAGTAACCTAACCAACTCATGGCGTCTCTCGTAAGGTAAGGCCTGCCTTGTAAATAAGTGGTTGTGATAGTTTGGTATTAGAGCTATAGGTTTAGAATTTCTAGCGGCATGTATTGAGTATGATTAATGACATGTATCTCATGCATACAGATTCCGTTATATCTAGACGGGGTCAAGGAGCTGGAGCAAGACGGGGTCATGGTAGGCCATGCCGAGAGAGTCAAGTTAGGGTTGAGATAGAGCCTTCCGAGGCTCCTCTAGTAGTAGAAAGTAATGTAAAGGATCAGGGACCTACACCTTCAGTAGAGCCAACAACAGAGGGACAGGTTTTAGAGGCCTGGGTCATGGACACCAGATATAAGAAGCTTTAGGTATAGAGTAAGGACAGGTATTCGCTATGACCGAACAACAGGTTTAGAAGAGAGGTGAGGTTTGGATGTGATGATGAGGAATTTAAGGTTGTGAGTGGATTAATCCTGTCTTATATGATTTTAAACTTACATTTCTTGGTCTTATGAAACTCTTAAAATTAATAAAAGCGTTGGGTTTATATAATGTGAAGATTAAGCTTAAATCTCGACGAAAATCGAACTAGTTGTAATTTTTGATAGGTCGAGTTTGTGTGGAATGATTAATGCCTGGTTTATAGTCATCTTAAAGAGATATTAATGTATTTAAATTATGAAAATGGCCCTTAGGGCATGGATCTTTATTTATACGTGTTGTTTATCAATTGAGATAATGACAATATGGAATTGAGTTGGCAAAGTAGGTATATATGTATGATATATTTTATATACATGTAATATTTTTGTGGCTATAGCGTATAACCTATTGCGGATCCTTGAGGCATATAGGGGAGTAGATAACTATTTCTCCGAGGATTGTTAAATAAAGATTTAAATTACAAGTACTAGAATCCTGACTAAGTTTTCTAACTTAGCTTTAGTTATGGCCTATTAAATTTTATGATTATTATGGTTATTTAAGCGGTTTTCAATGATATCGAAGGTATGTGAAATATCACGAATTCACAAATTTAGAATTAACTTATGACATGTGAATGGATAGTTATATTTTTCAAATAATTATTTGAGCCTAATGATGAAATATATATGATGAATGATTTGATTAGGTTCTTAGGATTACGTTGGGCATTGCTTTATAAAGTTGTGATTATGTTGAACATATGAATGGTTATCAAGAATACCGATAAAGTGTTGGGATATTGTAAAGATAAGAATTATAATTTTGGTTGTGCTATGTGAGTAAGGATTCGAAGGTTTGTTTATTGATTGATAATTTATTTCATTAAGTTAAATGTGAAAATGAAATCGCTATTTGAACTTAGTATTTGAGATACAGGTGTTGGAAACCTCGATTAAGTTTGCTAATTATGCTTGAGCTATTGCTCTATATAATTTATGGCTATTTGGGATTATTGAAATTATTTCTTCTCAAATATGTTGATGATGTTTGAGATAATGTAACTTATGAATTGTGATTGTAGATAAGTTATCCAAATCGGCTTACTTTTTGCCGATTTGGTTTACTTAGGGACCAAAAAGGTTGGTTAAATTGTATGTTAAGGAGATAGTGAGACTTCACGGGGTGCTGACAACCACAGTGTCAGATTGGGATACTCGATTTATCTCTCAGTTTTGGAAGAGTTTTCAAGAATCTACGGGGTCAAAGATAGCGATGATTACCACTTTCACCCACAGACAGATGGGCAGTTCGAGAGGACTATACAGACTTTAGAGGATTTATTGAGATCGTGTGTATTGACTTTTGCTAGAAGTTGAGAGGAGCATTTTCCATTAATTGGGTTTGCTTATAATAATAGTTTTCAATCGAGCATAGGTATGACACCATTTGAGGTGCTATACGAAAAAGGTGTAGGACTCCAGTGTGTTGAAGTGAAGTGGGCGAGCGAAAGATCCATGGCTCAAACCTCGTAGAAATGACAACAGAATGGATTTGAGTGATTAGAAGTAGGTTGCTTGAAGTACAAAGTTGGCAAAAGAGTTACGTGGATAAGCAGCAAAAAGAGTTAAGAGTTCCAAGTCGCAGACAAGGTAGTCCTAAAGGTTTTCACTTGGAAATGATTGTTGAGGTTTAAGAATAAGGGTAAGTTATCGTCGCGATTTATCTGGCCTTATGAGGTTTTGGAGAAAGTGGGTATGGTGGCGTATCGCTTAGCTCTTCCACTTGAGTTAGAGCGGATTCATAACATATTCCTTGTGTCCACGTTGAGGAAGTATGTGCATGACCTCTCTCACATTTTGGAAGTGCACCCGATGGAATTAAATGAGGACTTTACCTACAAAGAGAAGTCAGTGCAAATCTTAGATCGAAAAGTCAAGGAATTGAGGTTAAGACAAGTAAGTCTTGTAAAGGTTTTGTGGACTAGTCACCATATCCAGGAGTCTACATGGGACCTAGAAGAAGAGATGCGAAAAGAATACCCAAAACTTTTCGATTAGAGTTTATAGTGACTTATTGCATTGCAAACCTTATAGGTATGATTTGTATGGTATTATGATTACTTGTATGCTCTTTGTGTTTATGAATAATATTGTGATTGAATTGGATAGTGTTTCTTATGTGGTGGATGGTGTTGTTAAGATTGGAAAGTGTGCAATGTCAGGATGTTTCGACATAGACAAAATTGTGAAACTAGATATTTTGATGAAACTGCGGTTTAGTTCTACTGACGTTGTGTTAATAATACAAGATTTATAAATTTCGAGGGCGAAATTTTTTTTTAAGGGAGGTGAAATTGCGGAACCCACCCTAACTTTAAGATTTATAGGGTATAATAGTAAATATATGATTGGTGCGTCGATTTAGGCGTAAAGTAAAGAGAAATAAGATTGAGGTATTTTGATAATTTGTGTATAGTTACTATAGTAATATCAAAATTTATGGTGGTTAATACTAAATGAAAGCTTGTAATGTCTAGGTTATCATGCCATAATCTATGCTTTAATTAGATAAGTATTGAGAGAGTTATAGCTCTTTACACTAAATGTGTAAAAAAATGGACTCGATTTCTAAAATAGCCTACATGTAGCAGCATAGTTTTTCGTACACTTTGCTAGTGTAAGGAAGTTCATAATGCGTAGAGTCCAATGCCACAAACGACACTCAATTTGGGTAAGGAATGATAAATTTATGATATTTTTAATAAAAATCTCGCAAATGAATCAGAAGTGAAAAATAGAGCCTACTACAATGACGGATTGCGAAACGTAGGTCGGGACATAGAATGGGACGAGAAATAATAATTTTACCCCAAAATAACAATTTATCCAAAATAACAATTTTGCCCTTGATAGCTATAACTAGACTTGTAAGGGACATTTTCAAAAGGGGAGACAAGGAGACAGAGAGAAGGAAGGAGAGAGAAAGTAGAGAAAGTAGAGAAAGAAAATAGTTTTGGTAATAACTTTGCGCATACATGTCGGATTAATGTACTGCTTGTGCCATTGGACTCATGTTGAAAAGGAGAATCATATTCCAATCTTAGATTGCCAAAAAGGTCACCAAAACAGTGCCATAACAGAACCCAAAGTTCTATTGTAGCTTTGTCAAAAAATTTAATTTTTCACAATTCAGCATCAAAAATCAAAATTTTTGCCTCGTAAAGGCCTGATAAGCTATTGGTAAGTAGTTTCTCACTATAAAATCTAAATTTTCATGAATTTAAGAGATAAAATAGATAGGGTTTACAATTTGTTGAATCTTAGTTGTTTGGTTTGAAATTGTTGTTGTGAATGATGTGATGAGTAAGTTGTTAGTAATAATTTGTTGGAGTGAATGATTGTAATATTGGGTATTGAAAAATTAAAAGTTTAGGAGATATTGGTTTAGGATCACTTAGTATGTCAAGTGTTCGATGAAATGCCTAAGTAGTCTTAAGTGTTAACATATTGTGAAATCAATGATTAGATATATTTCTATGAATAATGCAATGCATGATGTGATGAATGAATTATGAAAATCATACCATGAAATGTATGAAATTGTCTAAATTATAGTAAGGTATGTTAGTCGCATACCAAGTGTTTGATAAAATGTCTAAATGACGTGTTGATTGATGAATTGATAATGTATGACACATTTGTGAGCAAATATGAGTTGTGAATTTTGTGTAACGATGACAGTTGACGCGTGAGGGTCTACGATGATGATAAAGTGCGTGAGGGTCCTCTTAAGGCGACAACATAATATCGACCATGCTTGATGCCTATTCTTGTAGGCTACGGCCTTAGAGAGAATAGGATATTGAGTACCTACTCTTGTGAGTTACGACCTTAGAGAAAATAGGATATTGAGTACCTATTATTGCGGACTATGGCCTTAGAGATAATAGAATATTGAGTGCCTATTCTTGTAGGCGATAACCCTAGAGAGAATGCAAGTGTTTGGGACCCAATATCGGTCATACTTTAATGCCTATTCGTGAAAGCAACGGCCTAACAGTCAATGAGGGTATCAGAGTCTTATTTTTGCGGGCTATAGCCTTAAAAAGAATGGGATAATGGAGATCTATTTGTGAGGAAGATAGTCTAATAGATGAGAACCAAGATTGCGTGCTATGTTATGTGGGATTGTACGGTGATTATATAGCTGAGATATATTTTTGTTACATTGCTAAGGTATTTTGGAGTATAGGTGAAGTAACCTTCTCACTAGGCTTATTAGCTCACTACTCTAAAGTTTATAATTATGAAGGTCTATCTTAGCTACCAGACTCCTCTACAGCATCGCAGTAGTAACTTACGGTATATCTAGACTCTTTGCGAAATTGTTGCTATTTTGCATACTCATTGTATAGTGTCATTATTGTGGGCATGGGGCATTTTGTTTATGACATATAACTATGGATCGATTATACATTATGATGTACTCATCATCCTTTTTGGATTGTTAATATGCTATATATATATATATAATTATCTCACTTTCTTTTATTTTCGAACATTATATAAATATTAGACTATGTTTAGTAAAGTTATTTCTTTTCTATTTAATTTGCAAAATCTATTAGAAATAAAATGTTTTATACTTTAAATATGTCATTATTCATGAAATTGTGAAGCCACGAATGGGCAATGCATTGTATGGTTGTTGAGGTGCTCTCGACAAACGAGAGTTAAACTTTATTGGCAAAATAATAGTATTATTGGGTGACATGACATAAATTGGTTAAGCATGTAGTAACCTAACCAACTCGCGACATCTCTCATAAGGTAAGGCATACCTTGCAAAGGGGTGGTCGTGACACTATGTGTTAGATTTGTAACAAAATTGGTCATACAACCAATATTTGTTTTCATAGGTTCAATAAAGACATTGTGGCTCAAACACCCGATTCTTCTTAGCAACAATCATATTCTCAAGCATATAACAGAGGAACTAATCAACTTAACAAGGCAGCATATGTTGGAAATGTTCAAGATGAAGGTGTTTATAAAGGTTGGTATTTAAATAGTGGTGCTACTCACCATCTAACCAATAATCTAAAAAATATGGCTATACAAGGTGAGTTCTCTGGAACTGATAAATTGATTGTTAGAAACGGATATAGATTACCTATCACTCATATTGGTTTAGCTGCTTTATGTCTTAAAGATACTCATGCTTCTTCAAATTCACATGTCTTTATTCAACTGAGAAATATGTTTTGTGTGCCGAAAATTACAAAGAATTTGATAAGTATTTCAATGTTAACAGCTGACAATAATGTAATAGTTGAATTTTTTGATGATGTGTGTCATATTAAGGATAAGAAGTTGAAAAGTGTGCAACTAAAAGGAGTGGCTTTGAGGGGGGTTATATAAGTTGTTGTCCTCTTCAAATTCTTCAAGTTCTCAGTTCACTTCTTCACATTCTCAGCTTGCTAATAAAATTCCTTTGTCAATGCTGTCTTTCTTGATTTATTCTTTGAATGATTGCAGTTGTAATAAGAGAGTTTGTACTTGTTTTACACTCTTATCACAAGAAATAAGTTCTGACAAATGTTCTAAGCAGGTTTTTGTTACCTCAAATTTGTCAAATTTACTTAATTGATGTATTGCATCAGGGGTTTGGACATCCAAACTCTAGAGCACTTCAGCTTATTCTACAAAAATATAAAGATTCATATTCTATAAATAAAAATTTAGTTCCTAATTTCTGTGATGCATGTCAATATAGCAAAAGTCACAAACTTCATTTTACTAAATCAGACATCAAGTGTAAAAAAACCATTATAATTGCTTCACATTGATCTTTGAGGGCCTTCTGCTACTATGTCAAATGAAGGGTTTAGATATTATTTTAGTATTGTTGATGACTTTAGTAGGTATTTATACACAAGTTTTTTTAAAAACTTTGCGTAGCTTAAAATTTGCTTAACCGCGTCGAGTAGTGGTATATTCATTTGTACCTTTCAAAATGTTTCCAAAATATCTTCCTGTTGTTGTTCCTTCATCGGCTTCATAAACTTGCGAGGAAAATGCATAGTTGATAAATTTAGTTCAACCTTAGAAGAACTAGGATGACTTACCTTAGAATGCTTGTTATCTTCTTTTGATTGTTTATCCCTATCTTTTTGTCCAACTTCTTCCCTGCTTCTCAAAGTGATAGCTTTAGTCTGTTCATGATTATTAGGATTAACAACAACTTGACTAAGAAACTTACCATGCTCTCTTTGATTCATTGCTGAAGCAATTTGTCTTATTTGAAGCTCTAAGTTTGCAATGGACTTATCGATTTTCTGCATGAAACTTTTGCTTTCTTGCATAAAACTTTGTGTACTTTAGGCTAATGAGGTAACAATATCATTAAGAGTTTTCCCTTGTGTTGGTTGACCCGTAAAAATAAGTACTTGTTGGTATAATTGTAATTAAATAACAGTCCCCGGCAACGACTCCAAAAACTTGTTGGTATGAAATCAACACTTAAATAAGTAATAAATCTCAACACATTTTACCTTACAAGTGTATAAATCACTATAGTATAGTATAATAAGTAAAGATCAATCCCATAAAGACTGTATTAAATACGATTCTAAAAACAAGTAATAGAACAAAAACTAACAAAATTTTTTTTTAAATTGAATAAACTACTCTAAGAAAAATCTAAAATAATTAAACACTAGAAAATAAATTGAATGAAAAATTAAAATAAGAAACGAAAATTATAATTTCACGAAGTTATGAAATTAATGAGAAAAAATAGTTAAGGCAAGCAATCCACCATTAACTAATCATATATTAACGTAATTGTATTAAATCTCAGCAATTATTGATGAAGATATTTACAACATACCTAGAGTTAGTGGTGTATGTGTATTTGATTCTTCTAATATATGTAATATCCAGTGTGTGTACATAAGACGTGTATTCTCACATGAAATTTGACATGGTGTGTACTTAAATTCATAAGTGAGAAATCATTAAGAATTATATAATAGAACATCACAAGGACCCTAGAACATGGTGTGTATCTTAGATATCCTAGAAACCAGTTCACATGAATAGATTTTTAAGCTACTCACTTGTTGTAAATTGACAACATAACAATATAGTGGTCCACATGCAATCACAACAAAAATAATTTAAAATATCATCCTAAAGTGATCAAACTTAGAATTTTGTAATAAATTTTTAATTAAAACAGTGAACATGAATTCATTAAATAAAATACTAAAATTTAATTAATTAATATCAATAAAATTATGTTTAAGATTTCAATACAAATCCTAATTATAAAAAAAATTAACTATTCATGTTCTTGAGAAAATAAAAATAAAAATAAAATATAAACTAATAAGAAAGAAAAGAAAAGAAAAATAAAACCCAGATTTTACTCTATGACTTTTTCTTTGCGGCTCATTTTTTTTTTCTTTTTTGAATACCTCTATTTTTATAAACAAATTTAGATTATAACTCCAAACACACTTAACTTTAAACTTATATAGGAGTGATTTAAGTCTAAGTATTTGAGTTTAAGTATTTGCAAAACCAATTTACACATCAAGGGCAATTTTTTTGATAAATTACAATTTAATCCCCACTCAATTTCTTTTACTTTTTAAACTTCAAAAATTCGTAACTTAACATTATAAAGCCAGATTGAGATGCTACTTGCATCGTTGAGTTTGTATTGTTAAGATTTTTCTATCAAGACTCATATTGATATGCTTCCATCTCCTCTTAAAATTAGCCAAATCTAATATCTATTTACAAAATAAGATATAAAATCACTTAAAATAAATAAATTAATTATTAAACTTATTAAATTAAAATAAAATATAACTTTTAATAATTAATAATAAACAAAAATTAAAAATTAAATTAAAAAAGAATAAAAATATATAAGTTAATGACCGAATAAAATATTGGTTTGCCATTTTCAACGAACGAAAAAAAAAATAAAAAATAAAAAATAAAAAAAAGATTGGAACTTCTCAGTTATTATTATTTACTTCTTCTACTAGCCAAAATTTTAGTTTGCTGTACGTAAATAAGTGAAATGTAATGATCGCCACCAGTGGGAATCAAATTTAATAAATACCTAACGTTTGTATTTATTTACGAACCTCGACAAATACGGTCCCCCTTTTGATTCCATATTGAACTGAATAAGGACACCAAACCAAACCTAACGTTAGTACATATATACAGATATATCTAACGTTAGTATATATATACATCTATACCTAACGTTAGTATATATATACACACATATATAGATAAACAAATATATATTTTATTTATTTATTTACGAACCTCCACAAATATGGTCCCCTTTAGATTCCATATTGAACTGAAGAAGAAAAACGTGCTTGACATGACCAAGCCAAACCTAACGTCAGTAAACTGATTCTTTCCTCTATATATATAACATGCAATACGAGTCCATATCCTCACAACTCACAACATATATACATACATTGTTAATTTGGGGAAAAAAAAATGGCAGGCTCAGTCTCAGGCATAGCCCAAAATTGGAGGGAGCTTAGTGGTGAGAATGATTGGGAGGGTCTACTGGAACCTCTCGACATTGATCTCCGCCGCTGTATTATTCACTATGGTGAAAGGGTTGGGGCTGTTGGCAAGGCATTCATTGGTGAGGAGGGATCTAAATGGCACCGATTCTCCCGATATCCGCCAAGAGATTTATTCTCTAACGTTGGTCTTGAACGTGGTAACCCATACAAGTACACGGTGACTAACCTCTTTTACGAGAATGCCACTTTCTTGAAAATAGTGAAAGAATCCTCTTGGATGGGGTTTGTAGCTGTGGCTACAGACGAAGGAAAGGCTGTTTTGGGAAGGAGAGATATTTTAATTACTTGGAGAGGAACTTTGACAACATTGGAGAAGTGGGACGATATTGATTGTATCCTTGCCCCGGCTTCAGATTTATTTGGAGATCATGATCCAATTCCAAAAGTGCACGAAGGCTTTCTCTCCCTCTACACATCTACAAACCCGGATTCCGACTATAATAAAATCAGCGCGGGGGAGCAGGTGAATGAAACATTAATTAGATCTTCATTAATTTATTCGCTAGCTATAACTAATAATAATTAATCATAAAACATTAGATGTTCATTCCTATATATTGATGATCAATGTCGTCTCGTCCAGGTTCTAAGAGAGGTTAGGAAGCTGGTGGACAAATACCAGGACGAGGAAATCAGCATAACTG
>JAXCLQ010070759.1:0-13714 GCA_035584115.1 Cedrela odorata
TATATATATATATATATATTATATTCTT
This sequence comes from Cedrela odorata, assembly GCA_035584115.1. Classification (NCBI taxonomy): domain Eukaryota; kingdom Viridiplantae; phylum Streptophyta; class Magnoliopsida; order Sapindales; family Meliaceae; genus Cedrela; species Cedrela odorata. Next base: position 29 of record JAXCLQ010070759.1, read on the forward strand.
GGCCCACTTAATTTTATTTTAATCTATAATCTAAAATTTTAAAAATGACTTTGTTAATAATAAAATTCTTATTTTTACCCTTCATGTCTACTACATTTTTCAAACTTACAAAAATAGCCTCATACCTTTACTTTATATCTTTCCTTAATAATTATAAGTTCTACAAAAGAAATCATGGGTGTTTCAAAACTAATATCCCCTGTCAATGACATATTGTACGTGGAGTAAGCATAAGTGAGGCAGATAATTTTAAAAAATAATGAACGCTCATACTTGAAGGTAAGAGTCACTTTCTCACCATGATAAAAAATTAGTCCTCCCACATGCATAAATACGTCATTACACGAATGTGAAGACACGTTATACCCAAGGGTACCCCCAAATATATCTCCCATATCATATAGAACACTTAATAATATTTATTAATATTCCAAATCTGAGGGTATGGTTACACTTATAAAGAGTTTTTATAAATTTGTAATTACCTACTAAGCAAATAATAGAGGTTGATACCCTTAAAAACACAAATCTCAACTTTTATACCTTTCTTACAAAATCATTTTCTTATCACTTACAACACAATCCATATGTTCATAATTTAATGCCAATACACATGACTTATAAGCAATCACATATATAAACACATCATCATGAATAATCACATAATCAAATAATAATGTGAAAACTAATAATTTCATAATTGTTAGGGTTTACAGAGCTGGTATGAGTTGATATTATCTTAAAAACATATATTTATTACATGTTATTGTAGTAACAAACTAGGCAGTTTACTATATATCCAAATTTTATTCTTCACATATAAGGAATTCAAGTTTACTAGTTATTTTAGGTAAAGTATAAACTTCAAGTATAATTAGAAAATTTATGTTGGCAATTCTACAACTCAAAAGAGAGAAGAATTATTTAAAAATAAGTGTTTTATTTAGGAATATCTTTCTTTTTAGGTTTAAGAAACAAAAAAAATCACATTAAATAAGGCTTAGGGTTTATTATAAATATTTCTAATATTCTCATTGTGCAACCACCTTTGTCAATGCCAATAGAGAGAGCCTTTGTTAATTTCCTTGCTTATTTTATTTTTTAAGTGGTTAATATTTTCTTTTGTGCTTTAAAGTGAAAAAAACTTGGTGTAGATTATGAGTCTATAATTTTTGTTTTGTTAAACTTAGAGATCTTAAGTGTTGTGAATATGTTTTTGTATTACTCTTTAGAAGACGAATAAAACACTCTTCTGGAGAAGGATTTGTGTTAATTGAAGGGATTTCAATGTCATCATACAAGAGGATCTTGCTAAATTCATCAAAGGAATTTCAACGTGACAAAGTGAGAGGATCTCACTAAATAAGGCCACCAAAAAAAATTCAACACAACTGTAACATTATAAAGAGGGAGACTTTAGTTTTGTTTAAATCCTTTGGTGTTTGTAATCATTTTATTTCTTAATGGATTGTTTTTTCTAGGCATGACCTCATGAATGTATGATTGAGAAATTCGAACCATGTTAAAATTGCTTGTCTCTTTTATTTACTTGCTTTGTTGTATATTATTTTAATTAATTGGATAAATTAATTAAAGTTGGTAAATATTTGCTAAAACAAATCTTTTAATAATAACATATAATTGAAAAATATTTTAAAAACATAATCAAACACATACATATGTTTTCTATGATTCTTTTTAAAAAGTCTAGTACACTTACTTTTTGATGATCAAAACCTAATTAACTTAAATACTTTAACTCATAATCAAAGATTAACATTCATAAGTTTCATATATATTATCAAAAAATATAATATAACTTGTTAAGTCTTGGTTGTCCCACTTATATCATCGAATCCGTCTGACAACTTAATATTCCTAAACTTGTTAAATATGACCTTATATTGTTTAAGAATTTTTCTTATACATTAAACGATATTCTTTTATTATGAAATCATAACATAATTTTTAGGCATTATAATATAAATTCATATAAAAGTATTGACTCCTAAATCCATATAAAATTATTTCTTATCATATTCCTAACTTGTTCACTTATCATAACAGTGTAGGAAATATGTTGAGTAGTTTTCAATATTTGATTTTTAGAAAATAGAATACATGTCCAAATATCATATACTTTTGTAGAAATGATATAGACATATAGATAGTAAAGTGTTAAATATTTAGGATTAAAAACACACTACAACTATTTTACATAAATTTTGTTTTGGGATTTTCAAATTCTGCCAATGAAAATCTATAAAGCGTCATGTTCATTCAAAAGTTCATAACAATTTAAAAATATAGAATTTGATCATAAAATTTTAATATGTTATAATAAACATAAATTAGATTGACCAATTTCATAAGTTTTAAAGATTGTATGATTGACCAAAATAATTTTGTTATTCATAAGTTCTACAAAAATTTGTAATTTTCAACATTCGAGAGCTAGGCTCAAAAAATCATTAAAAATTGAAAACTTAATATTTTTGAATAAAATAAAATTCATCAAGAACCTACATATGTCTAGTTTTATGACATAAATTAGTTTTGCCAAATTCGTAACTTGTGATTTTATAAAATTTGCGGATTGATCTACCATCGTACATCAACTCTACAAAAATTATATTTCTTTCATTCATTTTCCACAAACAATTATCATTAATCAATTATTGCAAAAAAAAACCATGCCTAAACACCCCAAATTAGGTTTTAGAATTCTAATTATCATCTTTTGTAAAACATATATAACAACTATTGCATACTAAGGTTCATAATAATCATCGATACCAAAATAAATAAGGAGAAAACCTAGATTTACCTTTAATATTCAAAACTCATTATATGAAACCTTAATCTCATTTGAAACAAGCGTATATTTTATTAAAAGAATCCTTCTCACAAAAAAAAAAAAAAAACTATTTATATCTTAGGGTTTTTCTTGTAGTTTAAGAAAACCAATACTAAATAAAATAATAAAATCTTATTATAAACATTTATTAATAAATAAGTTCAACCCATAATAATAACCCATAAAAGTCTTTATTTATAAAATCTTATAAAAATAAATTTAATGTTATAATGTTACTTCCAATTTGCAGGTGTTGCATGCACAACTCTAGGTTGCCTTGGTGTAGATTTCAAACTCACCCAAAAGACCTCATACTAATTAAGAGAGGGCAGAGCATTTATAAAGCACATCCCAAGCTTAATCCCAAGCGATGTGAGATATTAGAATCCATTACTTAGGGCCCAATGTCTCCATTGGCATATTTCTAGCTGAGTGAGCTGACTCTGATATCATTTATGAAGACCCAACCAAACTAGTATGATATGATGATATCATGTTAATAATTTAAATATTAAATTGATAATATCCTAATATGTATTCGTGAGTTTTCGATGATGACTGAGCTTATTATAATGTTAAGTAAAATTATGATGATAAAATAAATCTAGACATGTTGATAATCAAGTAAAATTGTGTTTAAATGTGCTTTTAGCTTATAGCTTTTAGACATGATCAAACTAAATAAATTAATTTGAAAAGTGTGCTTTTAGCTTAACAGGATCGATGCTTAAACTTAAAGGATCGATACTTCAGCAAATCAGATCGGTACATGAAAAATTCAGATCGATACAATTGAAAAAGTTTGATACAAGAAAGTGAATAGATCGATATATGCAAAGATAGAAGCTTAAGATGAAATCACCAAGTCAAACGGATCGAGACCCAAGCATAAGAGATCGATATGTTCAGAGGAGATCAACACTTAGAGTTCAAAGTATCGATACACTAAATTCCAGAGGGTTGGAACTTATTTAAGAAGCAAAATAAATCAATATCCAAGCAAAACAGATCGATACATTCAGAGAAAATCGATACTCAAAATTCAGAAGATCGATACATGACATTTTAGAGAATTGTAAAATATTTACGAAGTAGACCAGAACAATATTTGAGTTCAAAAGATTGATACTTGACATTCTAGAGAGTTGCAAAATATTTACGAAGTAGACGAGATCAATACTTGAGTCCACAAGATCAATACTTCGCATTTCAGATAGTTGCAAAATAATTACAGAATAGAGCAGATCGATAGCAAAATAAAAGAGATCAATACGTTTCAATTCCAGAGAGTTGGAAGTTAATTATTAAGTGAACCAGATCGATATGTTAAGGAGAAAGGATCAATACTTGGGATTGAAGACCAACTCAAAGTCATTTTTAGCACAAACGGATTGATACATTAACAAAAAGGATCTAAATCTTCTAGAAATTTAAAGTTCAATTGTACCTTCAGTAACATTTATGACAAATATCAAATGCGCCTAATCAAGCCGTTGAACACAATCTTCTTCAGAAAAGGAATGAATATAAATAGAAGACAAGAAGGTAAAGAGAATTAACAGTGTTTATTGTGAAAATTGCTAAACATTCTCAACGTGAATAATATTTCTCTCTTTACTGCAACAAAATTTTATTTCTTTCTGTGAGAGAAAATTTGATGAGGTTAGTAATACATCTTCTCTATTGTGAGAGTTTAAACAAGAATTGATATTCTAAATTATATTAGGTACATATTTACTCGAATCACATAAAGATAGAAGAAAGTTTCTCTTCAACTCGGAAAAAGTAAGTGTAAGGTTGCCCTTCACCTTAAAAGAAGTTGTATTGGATTTCACTTGACCCATATAAACAAAAAATTAGTAGAATCTCAGTTGTGATCCAAAGCTGAGATAGTGAATATAGGTAGATATTGCCGAACCACTATAATTCCAGTGTTTGATTTCTCTCTCTGCTATTTTATTCAGTTTATTGCATTACATACATTTTTATATTTAAATTTTTAAATAACCCAATTTACCTCCCTCTTGGGTGTTGTCAACTGGGCCAACACGATATTGTCTGTTTTGACACTGTTTAGAGTGGCACAACGAGCCCAAACCTTACCCTTCGCAACTTTATTCTTAGCATCAAGGATTTCAAGCTCTTGGCCTAAAAGACCTCATTCTGGTATTAGAGTATGCAATGATGATATTGTTCTTTTTAGCAGCCTATGGTAAATTGAAAGCCCAAACTCTACTTGGCGCCTCAAGGTTTTGTTTTGATGTGTATTTTAAGTCTACTCGAGAGACCTCATACTAATTAAGGGAGGACATAGCACTTATAAGTACATCATCGAGCTCAATCCCAAGCGATATTAGATATTACAATTCTTATTAAGCTAACATTATTATAGGGTTATTTAGTCATTGGAAATTATATATATAATAAGTGTGCTTAAATAAATTGTAGTGTCATTGGAAATCTTGGGGGTGTTAAAGCTTGCAATTGGATGAAGTTGGGTAATATATGGTAAGAAGTTTGTATTCTTGCCGCTAATCCAAAAATTAGGTGCAACTGTTATTGTAAGCCTTGTTCTTCGAACATAAAGGTAAAATAATTAATGTAATGACATTTATTTTTACACATGTATTGTTTATAATTAGTTGACACATTAATGAAGTATAAGTGAATTTAAATTAAATTTAATGATATAAATATAATGAATTTGATGTTATGATTTGGAATTGAGCATAAGTAAGGTTTTTATATATTGTCCTATGTTGATGCATTCAACAATCCGCTAGCCGGGTAGCGAGTGAGATCAAAGGGCAGCGCTCTTGCAGGGGATCAGGGTGGAGCCTTCGAAAGGTAGATAGAATTAATTCTAAAGAATGAATAGAAAGGGATAGATATATGAAGGCAAATATTTTGATACTCGAGGTCAAAGGAATTTCCATAATTGAATTTTTATGAACGGATCGATACCTAAACTAAAGGTATCGATACCCAGCTCAAAAGCAACAATACTCAGTCCAAAAGTATCGATACATGACTTAAATCTGGGTGAAATTTGAAAAAAAAAATTGGTATTTCACCCACTTTTATAAATACTTATGAGGGGGATTAACTCTAGAGAGTTATTCATTTGTTTCTCAAGCTTCTTCTCTCTCTAGAAAATGCTTCTCTCTCTATCTCTCTGATTTCTTCACAAACCTATTCAAATCTTCTATGTTTTCTCACAAATGCATGTTGTCCTGTGATAACTCATGCTCTCCTTTACAATTTGGTACTAATGTTGGCCTAGAACAGCAAGAGGAAGTAAGGAAGAAAAGCTAAGGTTTCAAAGAAATTTAGGGATTTCTCATTTAATTAACGAATTAAGGTTTACACAGACTTTTATAGACTAAAGGTAAGCTTATTAATCCATTAAAAGTTTAATTTTTAGATTTTTAGCATGTTGAAAACTTAGGGCTTACTGTTCATCTGAGACTTATTTTGATTTCGCATAGGAAATATGGATTTATGTTAATAGGCATTAATTTGAGTATGTAATGGCCATATATAAGTTAGTTCATATTTGGAATGTGCATATTTATTTTAAACAAATATATGAATTTAGGATATTTACTATCATGAGATTTCGTTGATGAAAATCAAATAAATGGTATCATTATTTAAGCCTCGAGATATGTGTCAAGTTTTAACTAAAGGAAATTATCCACGTTTCTCATGAGCAATTACATTTAATACATTTAAATTTAATTATTTAAATCTTGGAATTTATAAATATATGCATGTGAGATATTAGGTTCCGGGAACTTGAACGAATGATCGAGTGGGCCTGAGGAGCCTTAGTGGGAATGGTTATCCTCCCTTTATTATTAGTAAATTTCTACATATATGAATATGTAAATATGTGTGTGGTACTTATATATATGCTTGTGTGTTAAACAAAATGTTTTCTGGCTAAAATAAAATTTAAAATGAAAATATTTTATATGATTTATATGATATTGGGATGTTTTTATTATGTGGTCTACTGTTGAAATGATTTGATATACATACTGAAATGGTCGATGAGGTCATACTTATTTCAATGATTTATGCTCACTTTTGAGAATAATTTGATTTTATTGCATGTATATTGGTGATGAGGCCGGAAAGGCCAGATATTATTGTATGGTTAGTAGGCCAGTTTATTGACTATATATACAGGAAGGTAGCCTATGGACGGACCTGTGAGAGACAGCATAGGTGAGTGGAGTCACAATGAGGCTGGTATAAGAGGGAAAGGTCATGGCAAGCCTACTATGTACAAATACAAATATCTTATGAAAAGTTCTGGCAACTTGATAGAGATATCTTGGATTTAACAGATTACGAGGACAGTCATTCTATCACCAAATAACTACTTGGGGCTAGCATCAGTGAGATAGATATTGGTTATTTATAAATTAATGGTTTATCTCAATAAAATAATTTTGTAAAGAATGAGAAATGATTTGCTATTTTATAAGAATGCATTATATCTAATTTTATACATAAAAAAGCTTACTGATGGTTTTCAATGTTGTCTTAGTCAAGATAGCGGTCAAGAGGATATGGTCAACCCGAATGATTTTTTTAAAAATTGTAGGCAGACTAATAAACTATTTTCTAATTATCTGTTTTAAATGAATATGTCTGTATATATGTTTGAGTATATGTTAAAAAGATCACAATATCTTAATTTTAGAAATGTGTGTGCATATATGTAAATATGCATGTACTTTATTTACTTACTGAGAATGGTTGTTTACTCACTCCTTACAATTACAACTTTCAAGTTAGATACTTTAGTTCTCGCCGGGCTAGTAGTAGCAGTAGAGAGCCTATGATACTCTGGGTAAGTTTCTTTCTTGACTCATATGTGTAATTTGTCCCACCAGATAAATATAATTGGATTTTTGTAATATAGTTGTAAACTAAACATTTACATAAATATTTATTATTTTGTTTAATCCGAATGAAAATGATTTTGATATTGATATTTTATTATTTGATTGTGTTATGGATAAATTGATCATAAATGATTAATTATTTAATGATTATCTCATGGATGAGAATTTTTATTTGCAAACTGTTTTAAATTTTGAAAATTGATAGGAAAGTTTTAAAAATTCTCTCAATATATTCTGAATGTATAGAGTGTATCAAAAGAGCCTGTGATAATTGTTATGGGTGGATCTCAAATTCGGAGCGTAACAATTACTTATTATTATTATTATTATTATTATTTTATTGTTTTCTAAAGATTAAATTTTAGTAATTTAGATATTTTAAATGTAAGTGTTTTTTTTAATTTAATACTAAAAATTTAATAATTATATATAAATTAAATTAAATATTAAACGCAAATATATAAATAAATTTAATTAATAATTATTTTTAAAGTAAACATCTAAATTTTATTTATTTTATAAATACATAAAATTTATTAAATTTTTTATAAGGTTATAATATGTCAAATCACTAATTTTCAAATATTTGGATTCTGACGTTATAAATAAAAAAAAAAACACTATCTTAGTTTAATAAGTAGCCAAATATAATAGTGGCATACATTTAACATTGTTTGGATTGAAGTAAAGAATTAAACTTTCCAAAAATAGAAACAAAAGGAATTGTTCAAAATTATAGGCTTTTAAAGTAATATCTTTCACGCGTAATATAATTTAAAAGTTTCAAATATGATTGCGAGTAAATATGAATACGTTTAAGAACTCGCAAGTGTCAATTTAGTATATAGTATTTAAACTCATTGAAATTTTACAAAAAATAAAAGTTTATGAGTTTATTCTTTTTTCAAAGGTAAAATTGATTTTAAGAAAATTTTTCAAAATAACCAAATATTAAAATCAATTTATAGATGTAATCATGCATAGAAATGAACAAAATCGTTTTCGATTTCAGTTCCACAGTCAGTTTTTCACAATTTTTTTCACGATTTTTGTCCCAAATGATATGAAATGATTGGTTTACAATTAATATATTGCTTATTTATGTGTTTGGAATGATTTTGTTTTTTTGGCTGATTTTGGTGCTTGGTTTGTGCGATTTAGCTGAAAAATTGGATGGAAATAGCGAAGTTGCGAAATGCCTAGGCTTTGAGCACGTTTTCAGCGTGCCAATCTTCTAGGGTCCCGAAATCTGTTTTTTACTGCTTAACCAATTATTCTGCTGCTTGGCGATACCCATCTGTTTTGAGCACGTTATCAGCGTGTCAATCTTCTAGGGTCCTGAAATTTGTTTTTTACTGCTTTACCAATTATTCGGCTGCTTGGAGATACCCATCTTTCAAATGGTTGGTTCGGTATGTGTGAACGATATCAACGCGAGTAAAGCAAAACTATGCATCATTATTAGTCTTAATTGTCCGAACTCGCCATTTACAGCCATCCACTATGCATTTCTCCTCGAAGCAATTTGTTATTGACTTGTGAATGGTCAGTCGAAAATGTTTTTTCAGTGCCATGATTCTCAAATCATGGCATAAATGGCTCTTTGGTACGGAAGGTCTGCCTTCTTGGAATGTTCTTTGTACATATCCTTGAGCTGCTTCTCTTACTTGGCCACTACACACACCATTTATTTCATCAATTGGATCATCGTAATAATTCCTTTAACCTTCATGAAATCGAATGTCGGTGCCTTGGATGATCAGTTCACTACCATAATAATTCTTAATAGGGTTAGGGTTGCGGTATGTAGAATATCCTCTGTAACTTGTCAGCTCATCGTTGTGGAAGCTGGAGTGAAATGCGGTACATTGTATGGAGGTGGATAGTAATGAAGTGGAACATGCAAAGGTGAAAAGGAATGTTTAGCAAATGTTTCAATGTTATGTTCAGATGTTGGTTGCATTGCAGGTAGTGTTTTTTAGTACGCACATAAGTCGGACGTTTATTGTGCTAGTGTATTTCTCTTTACCATCCGTGACATTTCCCGCGAACCTCCGTAACGAATAATTATGGAAACAAGAACAGCCATACCTGCGTCCAAATAGAATAAATACAATAAATATATGAAAAGAAGAAACTACAACAGGTTTCGGGCACGTTGAAATCATACTATGGAAATAGTGGAGTTGCGAAACACCCAATTTTCGAGCACGTTGTACTGTGCTTGAAACCTGGGTGTTTCGTAACTCCGTTGTTCCCTTTCAATTTTCCAACAAAATTTTTAGTCAAATCACACCAACTAAGCACCAAAATTAACAAAAAAAATCTCAAACTCATAAATAAACAACATGTTCATCGTAAACTAATCATTTCTACCAATTTTGAACAAAAATGGCCAAAGCCGCCGTACTCTCTGCTACAAAAAACAACTGAAGCCATGTACAATATATTGTAAAGCAAAATGAAGACGGCGTAGTAAAACTAGTATCTATTTTTCTACAAAGTTTGAAATTCTGGTAGCAAGTTCCATTAGAGCTTCATCTTTTCTGAAGCTTTTAAATTACCATTACTCTTATTATTTGCATTCTTCTTTCGAGTAATAAAGTAATAAATAACCTTGATCACGTCTGTAATGTTACTGGAAAGAAAGATAAAAAACCAGAACCCAGAGTCATGCCTCTCCAGGTTAGCGTCCCAACATTTTATATTGACAGAAATGCTGTACTTTTGTTTCTTTCGATATGTAACTGAAACTTCCATGTTCACTAACTGAAACTTCCATCTTTACTAAAATGGCCGTATAAAAATTTGTTGTTTCATAGCAAACTAAAAAACATAAGAAAGCAAATAAAATACGCAAAAGGAAAACAATGGCATAGAAGATGGATATACAAATTCCAAATTGTCTACTTAGATCAATCATAGTGTCATAACGTAATTATAAATTTTTTTTGATTGAGGTATTATGCTATGAACATTTTTGCAGAATACCCTGTAAGCACTGTAATGCCTTAAGTGCAGCTCATTATTGTGAAGTATCTAACACATAAAGTATATAGTGATGCATGCAAGTCAATAAATGGTAATAACATTGATATAATTTTCTACCAATCTTTTTCTCAAGTTCCTTTCCTACTCTAAAATGTCTGATTAATCTGCCCCAGCAAAATAAATAAGAATGCTGTTTGGCTAACCCATTTTTATTATAAGAGTTGGGTTAACCTACAAGTAGTGAGGAATGGAACTATAAGAAAGCTGTCTTTAGCTCACACTGGGTAAAGACAATAGACAGTATAGAATTCAATTTTCATTATTCTGAATTCTTATAATGCATGTATCTATTTCTATAATAGAATACAAACCAAAATAATATATATATATATATATATATATCAATCCTATAAACTCTATTGTCTATAAGCTATATAATAAATTGATTGAAAATTTTCATATATTAAACTTATATTTCATTTTCTAGACTATCTAAATCATAACTAAGAAAACATGAACCACACAATAACCCAGTAAAATTACTACCTTAATTTTGGTTTGAGTACCTTAAAAATAAAAATTATGCTTCTTGTCAGTTTCCAAACCACAATAAGATGGTTAGATACTCTGAAGAGATTTAATCTCTTGGATGAATTTGTATTAAAAACAATAACCAGTAAAATTACTATCTTAATTTCTAAGAATCATATATAATGCAATTGATTACTAACATTAACCTAAAAATTATTTACAAAAACCAATTTTAACAACAAAGCAAACAAATGAACATATATTTAGATCATCTGGGTTTGAGTACCTTTAAAAAAAAATTAAGCTTCTTGTCAGTTTCCAAACCACAATAAGATGGTTAGATCCTCTGCTCCGTAAGAAAATCATCAACATTTGTCCATATTAAATCTGAACCATTCGATGAACGTGCGCTCTGCATTAGCATTCTAGACAGAGCGAGACCTAGTAGAGCAGCATAGAAATATTTAGAATAATAAAAATAATTATCTTTGCAAAAAACTTAAAAGTTAGTTTTAAGTTTTAAATTGGCCGTTTGAAGATTGAGAAGAATAACATCTTGGTGGAAAAATCTACAGTCTACGGCTCCATATCTACAGACTACAAACCCGCATATTTAGATATGCACTAGATTTAGGAAGCTAGTAACCCAGCTGCCAAGCAATATGGATTAAAACTATTTCACTATGAAATAAGATTAACACTCGATGAATAATCCCAACGAAGGAGTGCTCAACAGAAACTGTCATGTGAAACGATAACATGCCTAATCAGTAGCTCTACACCTGACATTTCCACAGAACAATAAGTATCCATTTCCCATCCCTATTCCTATTCGAACCCTTGCCTGCAACAGATGAATCAAAAACCTTCATTTCTCATCCATGACAAACATTCTTCAAATTCATCACTGCAGTCTGCACAACAAAAAAAGAAAACCACAGATACAAGGTGATGCTGAGAAAAAAAGCAGGTTTTAGAAAGTCACTCTTTTTTTTTTCCAACAATTCTGTCAGAACTATGAACTTTATTTCATCGCCATTTGGTGCAAATTTTCCTTCTCACTCCCTCACCTCGACAGCAATAACCACAAATGCACTTATACTGGTAATTCTCAAAAATTCATGCAACAGCAACTACTTCAGTTCTAGAAGCAGATGTTGCAGCAACAGCAGTAATCCACCACAGTAGCTCAAACTAAAGTACGGACAAGTCCTGTTATGTGCCATTGCTGTAAAGCTTTCAAATCATGTCCTTATTTTCTCATGAACACTTGATGGAAAGGCAGTTCTAGTTAGTTACCGCAATGGAAGAAACCCAATTGTCAAGTCCCTCCAATATCATTCACATAATCCAACACCTCTAACATGATGAACACATTTTACAGCAGCAATTAAAATCGCCACAAAATAAACACCCATTATAAACAGTCAGCATCTCCTCCCCAAGTTCCACAAGAATCAAAGCAAGAACATTAAACCGTCCATTATGATCACACCATAAAACCCTCCATTACAATCACAGCATACTAACTTGGATAAAACTCATGCTTGAACGGAACAGTGAGGTCAGCTCTATTTCCGCAAGCAGCGGAAGCGTGATGCACGAAAGAGACTTCCGAGCACGCAACCGCCATGTTCTATTTCCGTGAGCAGAGGAAGCGTGACGCACGAAAGAGACTTCTGGGCACGCAACTGCTGCAGAGGAGCCAAGGTTATCTTCATGCACACATGCATGTTTTGACTTTCATAACATGCTCTGTTCACATATTAAAAAACAAAGATAAGACTCATTTTTGGCTTTGCAATCCGAGACATCAACAGATTTGCTCCCTCAGATGATCTACACGTCGGTGTGATGAAGCCAGTTCTAACTTGTTTGGGATTTGCACGCACTAGTTTGAGCGAGCTTCAACAAGCTTGCCAAGCTTTCTCTCTCTACGATTACCCCTTCTCTTTCTTCTGTTTAAGCTTCGGTTCACAACCCAAGCTTGCTTCCTTCTTTTGTCTTTGCTTTGGTTCACATCTAAGCTCTCATAAGCTTGCTTCCTCAAGCAGCTTGCGGTTTGAAGGAGAAGAAGCTTTTTCGTTTTTTCAAAAACAAAGGAGAAAAACAAAAAACAAAAAAGTGTTCAAACCTTATTCTCATAACGTATTCTATGTGTTTATAAACAAAAAACAAAAAAGTGTTCAAACCTTATTGTCATAATGTATTCTATGTGTTTATATATATATATATATATATATATATGTGCAAGCTTAACCCTTAAGCCTTTGTGTTTATCAATCACCGACACCACCTACACATAAATAATCGACTTGCATCTTCAAAATATCACAAAGAAATTAATGCAAGAAGATGAGTCATGGTTAATTAGGTCGGCTGTTTGCA
>JAXCLQ010070761.1:0-13712 GCA_035584115.1 Cedrela odorata
ACACCGACGTGTGTGGATATCTAAAGGAAGCAAGGTCGTTGCTGGTTTGGATTGCTAAACACAGGTTCGGTTTTTTTCTTAGTTTTTGTTTGACAAAACAGAAATTAAAAATGTACACTGAAATACACATGCATGCACATATCGATCATCAGGGAATCTATTTTGCAAATTTGTAATGTTAATCTAGGCTCCCCAGCGACGGTTGTGCGCCCGGAACTCCATTTCGTGTGTCGCACTTCCACTGCACCTGAAACAGAGCATGGTCACGTTTCCTGTTCTGTTCAGTGAACACAATTTTAAAAAGAACGTGAATGTTATAGTCTTAAGAATCTGACTTTAAAAGACCATGTTTGTCAATTTACAAGAAAATTGTACAACTCATTATAGTCAGAGTAGTCTTGACTATGTATGCTATGCTTGACTTATAATTAGACTAGCTAGATGTAAAAATTGCATTTCTTCATGGAAAAATTAAAGAATAAATTTATATGCTCCAACTAAAGGGTTTTGAAGAAAATGATAAAGAGAACTTGGTTTACAAGTTTCAAATATTTGTATAGTCTCAAGCAGGCACAGAGGTGTTGGTACAAGAGATTTGATTCCTTCATTATTTGCCTTAAATACAACATACTGAATTCCGACTATTGTGCATATTTTAAGAGGCTTGGTGATATGATTTCATCATTTAATTATTATATGTGGATAATATGTTAGTAGCAGGCCCAAACAAAAATTGAGTCCAAAAATCGAAGGCACAATTAGCTAGTGAGTTTGATATGAAGAATTTGGGACCAACAAACAAGATTTTAGAGATGTAGATTCACCGAGAAAGAAAAAACAAAAAGATTTGGTTTTCTTAGACAAATTATTTAAAGAAAATTTTGCGATGCTTCAACATGCAAGATTGTAAATCAATTTCTATCCCTCTTCTTGTGAATTACAAATTATCTTCAATAATGCGTCCTAACAATGAAGCATTGAAAATATAAATGTCTTGAGTACCGTATGCATCAGTAATGGAAAACTTAATGTTCGCCATGATATGTACAATACTGTATATTACACAAGCAGTGGGAGCAATCAATCGATTTATGGTGAATCTTAGCAGAGAGCATTGGAATGTTGTAAAGAGAATCTTGAGATATGTTAAGGGAACCTCAAGCTATTGGTTATGTGTTTACACTTGCAGGAGGAGCTATAAGCTAGATTTCAAAATTGTGAAGTGTGGTAGCATTATCTATAATGGAAGCAAAATACATGGTAGTTGCATAAGCATGCGAGAAAGCAATATAGGTTAGAAGGCTCATAAAAGAACTCGGCACAAACAAGAAAATAAGTATTTATTTTGTGACAATCAGAGTGCCTTGTACATTACAAAAAATCTAGCCTTTCATTTCAGAACAAAATACATATGCATTCAATATCATTTTGTTCGAGAAGTGTTAAAGAATGGAAGAGTAGACATGCAGAAAATATACACCAAGGATAACCTAACAAATGTTTTAATTAAACCAATCAATACTGACAAATTCAAATGGTGTTGATATTCTTGTGGCCTAATAGAAACATACGCGGTATAGAATGGTAAGGTAGAAAGGTTGATGTGGAGACGTGACTTTAAAATTAATTTTCAAAGTTGCTAGTTTAACAATTAGAAAAGTTTTCACATGCGTTAGTCAATGTTAATTTGTCATAAATTGTCTATAGATAAAACATATTCTTGTTTCATTTGCTCATTCCTTCTAAATTCTCTAAATTCTTTAACTTCTCAATTTCTCCCAAAGAAAAATATCAAAGCATTCTATTTGAATATAGTTTTCATAATACTTGAGAAAATATTTAACAATTGTACTCTTCTTATATTTAAATAGAAGTTGTAATCCCACTTTTAATAGTGAATTATTCTATTTTGTCTATAATTTTTTATCCCAATTAATTTAGAATTTATTACATAAATCTATTTGTTACTTATTTTTATCTTCATTATTTATTACTGTACTTATATAGTAAGAAAAATCACTTATTTATATATATATATATATATAAGATTAAGTCTCTTATTTACATAATAATTATTTATGAATTTTACTTTAAGTTACAGGTAAAAATTCTCTTGCATCTTAACATAAATCAAGTCTGTGCTACTTTTCTATTTTAGATAAAGAAGTTAAAAACCAATTTTCTGGCTTTTGAATTATTTTTTGAGTGTGTCTTTTGAGGAGCTCTATATCAATTTCAAAGCCATTAGCTCTATCATTATTTTGTTAGAATAACTCATATCCGTGAGAGTAGACTATTTGGGCGCTCGAGCGGAACTGAATTAACTGTTGATGGAATTTCCAACTGATACACAGGTCTGTTTCCCTTTGAATGAACTAGGACTGCCTGCCTCGTATACCTTCAATTTTATCCCTATTAGGAATATCCTTATTGGTGATTGGTATACTGAAAGATGGCTGAGAATCCAGAGATACTTTGGATCTACGGAAATTCTCAGACATTATCATGTAGTCGCTAAGATCTAGTTCTGAACCGAAGCTCGATCTTTACAACCGATGGAGCCATGTATGATTGAGTTGAGAAGGGGGAGGTGTCCTTTCTAAACTCTTAAATTTATTGGAAATTGTCATATTATCCTCTATGCCGCCTCTTCTGAATTATCAAATTATTGAGATGGACTTGATACCTTTTAGTGATTGGTTCTTATTAATGGTTTCATTTGAATGTTGTTGTATCACAATATAAATCCAAACCCCATTGTTAAAACCGAAGAAGGATGTATCCAAATTCACTCTTTTACTTTTTAGTTTTTGCTTTGGCCTTATTTCTTTGCTGTAACTTCTTAAACTTAAATACGAACAAAAAATTAAAAAAAAAAAAAATGGTGTACTGATCTTCATTTCGAAACAAGAATAAACAATCTTGTCCGTATTCTGACCTTGACAGAAATTTTGGAACGCCAGTCCCGCCTTTAATCACTCTCTCTTTGCATGTTTGGTAAGAAAAGCAAAATGATTTATAATTGCAAATAAAAAGAAAAAGGGTTGAAGTGATTGCTCCACTTTCGGCAACACAATTACTGTCCTCGTGCACCAACAGCGTTGCCCACCATGTGTCCTTGAACATTTTGGACTACCATACCCAAATAATTCCCATGTTTCTTCTCTATATAACTTTTACAGAAGATCAATTATCAGTTTATATTCTTTTGAGGCCTTCCGGAATTCAGACTCTTGTTTTGGTGTCGTGTGAAATGAAAAGTTGGGATCAAAATGTTATGAAATAATATGATTTTGAGAAATCAATTCCTTTAAATGGAAAAAGAATAATTGATGAAGTTGGAATGAAAGCGATGGTACACTAGTTTATTAACAATGACTTGTAGACAAGTTACATGGAGCACTAATAATCTAAAATTTATGTTAAATGTACCATACTCCTTATCCTAGCGTAATTTCTCAAATTTTCTAAGACATTTAGACTATATTGTTTATAAAAGTATTTTTATATTTATTTTGTAGTTCCTTTGACTAAAATAAATAATACATTTTTAAAAATTACAAGATTTAACAAAAGCGTTCGAAAATTCAATTCTAAATAAATTATAGATCAACTAAAATAATTATAAGTTATCAGTGAATAATTATTTGTCCTGCATAAAATATTGATAAAAATCTCTGTGAGCGTGGTTATCCACTAATACTCGCTTTGTTATGTTTAATGATCATGGAGTGGAGTGGGTACGGGACAAGAGAAGTATAACTTTATTTTTGATATGCGATGGATATTGAATTAATAGTCTTCCCGTATCCAAACACATATTTATCCCATATATATATATATATTGAAAAAAAATATATTTAAAACTCTTTGCTTTTATATTTTTATGCTTTCACGGAAAATAAAAGTTATTAATTTTTAATATATAATAGTATGAAAAATATATAAATATACCATAACTTATAAGTGCATAATTTTTTTAATAAATATAAATAGGTAAATGAGTATATAAATAAATATGAAAAATTATTTTCTCATTTAAAAATTTTATGTCCGTACTTATTGGGTATAAAAATAGATATTAAAACAGTAATTATATCTAAATAAAATAAAATAAAATCTCTAACAGGACTTACTGTATCATCGCTATATCAAACATGAGAAGCTAGAAAATCAGTAATCAAGAAGTTAATTAAGAAGATGGGACATAAAGATAAAGATAAAGATTAAAAAAAAAAAAAAGAAAAGGGTCAATCAAAATCAAATGTTAGGAGAACAGTGAATTCATGTATGTTTGCATTTGAATTTGCAATGTTAATTAGTTAAAAAAGATTATTGATCCACCTACTTTGCTTTCTTATTAATTAAAGTTGTGAGCTTTTTATGATGTTTAATGGGAGGGGATGGACCAGACCAGAATCAGCAGACAGATCGATTTAATTACCTCTTTTATCTTTTTTTCATTCATGAAAAAAGCCTCGTAATTTACAAACTTTCCCATCAGTTCAACGCACATTAGCACGTGACCATCAAATCAGTTACACAAAGCATTGGGTTCCATGATCGCTGAGCTCTATTTTTTGTAACAATAAAAATAGCAAGATTATAAATATTTTAAAATTTTAGATGCTTCTTGTATATAAAATGTTTATATATATATATATATATATATGTATATATATCCACGTTCAATCTCTTAAATATGGAAAAAGTTAAAGGGACCATTAATGTCAACTAAAAAGAGTTAAATATTGAAAAAGTTAGTGACCAATGATTAATAATTTTAATATAATATAATTTAAACAGTTAAATATTGGACAACTTATTTTACAATGAATTTATTTAATTTATTTTTTAATTATCCATATGTGAGCTTTTTTTTTAAGTTTTCTTTTTTTTTTTTAAAGAATAATTAAGTTTTAAATTAGTTTTTATTTTATTGTGTTTATGATTATTTTAGTAAGTTTTTTAATATTTGAAAATATGATTAATATTAAATTTAATTGCGTGTTAGTGTGAAGGTCGAAAATTTGAGTTTAAATTGAATGATTTCTTCTATTATTAATTAAGAGAAAAATATGTTGATACAATAAAATTCTTTAAGAAATTATATGCATTAGAACGATCTTTCTCATTTGTTCGATCGTTGTATCACCTGAAATCAAGGGTAAAGCTGGTGATTCGGTGAAAATCCTTTGATATTTAATTTAAGATTTTGTTTTTATACGTGTTTGAGAGAAAATAATGGCCCTAATAACTCAATATCTTATATCTCTAAATGTGCTAAATATTATATTGTGTACAGTTACGTACCTAGTTGCATTTGACTTACCTTTTATAGGTCGTTGTATCTTACTGTTATTATATCTCCAAAGTTTATTAGGATTCTTAGGAATTAAAAAATTATAATTCTAAACTTATTAGTATTTCGGGGATCACAAAATCATAATTCTAAACGTATTGTTATTTTGGGGATCACGAAATTTTGAGCTTTATTTGTAAAATACTTCTACTAGATTACAAATCTTCTCTCGTTACAAAATTTTGAATCTTATTTACAGAATACATTTACTAGACTATAAATTTTTCCTTATTTATGAAAAGTTCAAAAAAATTGATATTCATGACAGTCAGAAGTAATTGTTGATGAAAGGTCTCAAAAATCTTATGTTTCATTTGAGACATTTTTCTTCAGTAGAGATGGCATTGAACTCTGATGACTTATCCAATGTATTTGCCATGCTATATCCAAGATCTTTAAAGAGGTCTTGGACTTCCACGTCCATATTTGAGACCTTTAATTTGAATTTAAGAAATCTCAGGCCATATGGTGCCCGAGACCCTTATTATGTCATGGTCAGGATCTCTTTAACTGAGGTAAACATTAAATTCTATATGTTTTTCATGAGACATTTGTTAGTAATTAAGACATTGACACTATGTTATACGTAGCAGGCCCTAGGCCCATTGGGCCTCATCTGTGCCTAAAGTATTTTCCCAAACATCTAATTCATAGAAGAAATAAAACTCGACTAATGGTTGTCGCTCTACTGAAATTTAAAGTTTAAATCATACTTGATATCTTTTAAGCAATTTGTTGTCGGCAACTCGTGATAACAACATTCTCTAAAGAGCTAATTAGGGGCAGTTATTGTTGTTTGGATTGGTTTTTGTTCAAATTTTGAATCGATTCAAAATTATCGGTTTTGATTTAGATCAAACTAATAATATATGATAAATTGAACCGATCCAAATTAACACTTGTCAATTTGAATTGATTTGGTTTAACGGTTTAAGTCTAAACCCAAAAATAAAAATTGAGACTACTTTAAATTCTAGTTTTATCTGCCCTTTTTAAATGTTAAATGAATTAAATATGAATGAATCATTTGTATTTATTAAAATAATAAAAATAGAACTATATTTAATTAAATAATATTATATTTTAATTTCATAATTTACAACAAACATTTTTAACTTACCTAAAAAAAAAAATTAGAATTGAAATTAAATAATCATAGAACTAAAATGGCCATAAATTTTAAATGAAACTTAACATCTTAATAATTATTTATTCATATTAGAATTGTATCCATCATCTATCTCAACAAATCCTACAATAAAAAAAATAAAAAAAAATACAAAATATGTCATAATTTGAATATAAAAAAAATACATACACATGCAAAAACATGAAATAATTTAAATATTTAATCTATATAAATAAATCATAAATCAAAAACCAATTATTGCAATACCTGATGCGAGAAAAAATTAAATATTTAATCTAATAAATAAATAGCAAATCAATAAAACAAATAAACAATTTACATAAAAAAATATATATATTTTAGATAGCAACCAAATTTATAAATGGTCAACAAGAAAATCTGCATACAAATTAAGTTTAATGGTAAGAGATAATTTGGCAAAGAAAAAAAATTAGGGTTATGTTAGTTAGTTTTAATTTAAAGTTTAGGATTTGTTATTGTTTGCTAAAATATATCATAATAATAATGTGAGACCCAAAAAAAAAAAATCATATGATTAAAATTTGAAATTTAATATATATATATATATATATTAGATCTGTATTATTTTTGCAATTTGGATTAAGCCCAAACTAAAAATCGAATTGATATTTATCGATTAAAATTTTTTCTAACCTAAACCAATTAGCTAATTTGGATCGATTCAAATAAATTGTGCTCAATCCTAGAGCCAATGTTATAAAATAGTCCTCAATTTTTTTTGTAATTTTTTAATTTTTTATTATAATTTTTATCTCATATGATTGTACTATATTCCGTTTGTGAAATATAAGTTTTTGAGGAACTATTTTTGGCTCCCGACAAAAAAAAAAAATTAATGATTTATTAAGCATATTAATTTTCTTGCAATTAAGAGAGAAATAAGAAAAATTCATCTCTAAAAAGATAGGCTAATTGATTTAACTAATTGATATGATCCTCTTATTATATAAATAGTATTGTTGAATGTACAGTTCATGACGTAATTAAAGATCAATAAATCACACGCTCAGACTAAAAGTTCACTAAGAACGAAAGATCCATAAGTCCAGTTTAATCCTAAAGACACTAACTAGAGAATAATAAAGATCTCAGGTATACTGAGAGATAAGTGATCTAAGGTCAAATGAAAAGACATTAGAAGTAATAATAGTAGAAGTCTCCTAAGACCATATTAAAGGTTTCGGGTCGAAATCTCATTTTAAGACCCTTTCAATAAGGACTCAGGTACAACTTATCAAGGTTTCAAACCTACAATATTTGAACTCATCTCAGGTGAATAAATGAGCCTTGAACAAGAGTTTCGTGACCTCTCAACAGTTACGTATCTAAGAAAGATTCAATTCTTTCCCAAATTTTTTTGGATTCCTCGATAATAAGTATCTTATGCCTAATAAATATATTTTCTAATAAATGCTTAAAATCCTATAAAATTAGAAAAACCGATACTTACTAAATGAAATCTCTATGATTCTCGCAGTACAAGATTTTTATTTCTAGATTTTATAAAATTCTACTAAATTCGAGAGACATGAATATCTATAAAAAAAAAAAGGATAAGGACAATTAAGTATGCATGATGAAACATTAGTATTGAGAGTCTATATTTCCTTTTTTCTTCTCATTTCTCTTATAACATAAAGTAAAACTTTGATTTAACTATTGAAAAGTTTTTACTAGATAATAAGCTTTTACTCCTATAGGTCTCTGATGTGATTGCAGGTTAAACACACAATTAAACAAGGAGACAAAAATTATTATTGATGTACAAAATTAAAAAAATAATTTTTAATGCATCAACAAACTTTGGAGTGTGGCAACAAATTGAATGAAAATGTTAGAAGAAGAAAAATAAGATTTTCTTTTACAAATAATGATATAATAAGTTATGTTATTTACTTTATCTTATATTACATCTTTAATTAATACGTTAGAAATAAGAGTCTTAATTTTTTGTACAATTTCTTACATCATTTATATATCATTAAATTAATCTTTATATGTATATTAATTATGATATATGTCCCTATGTATATATATATTCATACTTTTCATATTATCTTTTGCAAAAATTTCACTTTAATCTTGAGAATATTAAAAGAATATAATTTTAGTTAAATTATTTCATATATTAGACATAAATTTCTCTAACTAAAATGATGAGTATGAGCAAAGTTGAGAGTAATTGTAATTAATATGTGAAATAACCCTATTAAAGTAACATTTTGTGAAATTTCAAGAATTAAAGTGATGAATATGACAACAGTTAGAGTTAGAGAAGTTTGTGATTAATACGTAAAGTAATTCAATTAAAATGACGTGTGTATATATATATATATTTAAAATCTAAAGGATTAAAGTGAAATTATTCCATTATCTTTTTATTTACATATATGTGAGCATGTATGTACTATTTACTGTTTTAATAATTAAGTAAGTATGTACAATTTACCGTTTTATTAATTATTACTATGAACCCAAGCAGTATCATTGCTCTCTCCTGGTGACAGCTTGATTATTACTACAATCAATTGCATGAAAGAAATCCAAGTGTTTAAAAGAATTAAAATCAACCAAAAATCTATCAACCCAAATTCCCAATTGGTGACGAAAAAGCAGAAAGTTGAAGGGTCAGAAACAATAGAGAAGCAGCATTTTACTCATCTCATTTTATAAGAAGTGGAGAACAGCAATCATGCATACTTCGCACAACGCAACACAACCCATTTTCATATATTCTAATTTCTCCTTTAATAATTCTTCCTCTCAAACATATTCAATAAAGTTGTAACAATAATTCTCTCACTTCCTTTAATCATATCAGAAGGTATAGTCATTCTCTCTCTAACTAAAATAATTCATGAAAAGACAAAGCTAGAAGCACTTATTTTAAAAGCACCTGCATCAGTCTTGCTATATTTTTAAAACACTTTCTCCGTTCTCTCTTCCCGCCCCGCTCATCCAACATGAAAAACAAAGCTCATTTCTTTCCTCTTTATCTTGCGCTCGCTCTCTCGCTTTTCTCTCTGTCTCTCTGCTCTTCAATTCCAAATGACACAAATGCCCTCACTCTGTTTCGCCTCCAGACCGATACTCACGGCACTCTCCTCGCCAATTGGACCGGCGCCGACGCCTGCGCTGCCTCCTGGACCGGCGTCTTTTGCTCGTCTTCCACCCACCGCGTCATCTCACTCTCTCTCCCCTCGCTTTCCCTCCGTGGAACCATCACGTCTCTCTCGCTCCTCGACCAGCTCCGGTTTCTCGACCTCCATGACAACCACTTGAACGGCACTGTCTTGCCGTTAACGAACTGCACCAACCTCAAACTCGTTTATCTCTCCGGTAACGACTTCTCCGCCGAAATCCCACATCAAATCTCGGCCCTCAAGCGAATCCTCCGCTTAGATCTATCGGATAACAACATTCGCAGCCGAATTCCGGAAGAAATAACCAATCTGACCCGACTTTTGACTCTTCGGTTACAGAACAATGAGCTGACGGGTAGAATTCCCGATTTATCGGCTTCGCTTGTGAATTTAAAAGAACTGAACTTATCAAACAATGAACTGTACGGTCGGTTACCTGACGGTCTATTAAAGAAATTCGGTGACAGAAGCTTTATCGGAAATGAAGGATTATGTGGGTCGAATCCGTTGGCGGCATGTTCGTTCACAGGCGACACACCCCCGGATGTTGAATCTTCCCAAACGGTGCCGTCTAACCCCAGTTCAATGCCACAAAGGCCAGTACTTGGTCAAGGAAAAAGCCAATCAAAAAAAGGACTAAGCACTGCTGCTATAGTGGGAATCGTGTTAGGCAATTGCGTGGCGTTGTTGGTGGTGACTTCTTTCGTTGTGGCTTATTACTGTCGTAAAGATCGAACGACGAATTCGAGTGAAAAGCAGAGAAGGAGAAGTGGGAGCAATTACGGAAGTGAAAAACGAGTATATGCAAATGGAGGTAATGATAGCGATGGAACAAACGCTACTGATAAAAGTAAACTTGTATTTTACGAAAGAAAGAAGCAGTTTGAGCTGGAGGATTTATTGAGAGCTTCGGCAGAAATGTTAGGAAAAGGCAGCCTTGGGACTGTTTACAAAGCTGTTCTTGATGATGGTAGCATTGTGGCTGTAAAAAGATTGAAGGATGCAAACCCTTGTGCAAGAAAAGAGTTTGAGCAATATATGGATGTGGTTGGGAAGCTTAAACATCAAAATGTTGTTAAACTCAGAGCTTATTATTATGCAAAGGAGGAAAAACTTCTTGTTTATGATTATCTTTCAAATGGAAGCTTGCATTCACTTCTTCATGGTAAGAAATTTCGTTTTTGTTTCGTGATGATGTAATTCATTTGGATTTGGTTTAACGTTTGATTCTTGTTCAGGTAATCGAGGGCCTGGAAGAATTCCACTGGATTGGACTACGAGGATTAGCTTGGTTTTGGGAGCTGCAAGAGGGCTTGCTCGGATTCATCAAGAGTACTGTGCAGCGAAAATACCACATGGAAATGTTAAATCTTCCAATGTGTTACTTGACAAGAATGGTGTTGCCTGCATTTCTGATTTCGGTTTGTCATTGCTTTTGAACCCAGTTCATGCCATTGCAAGATTAGGTGGATACAAAGCTCCCGAACAAACTGAAGTTAAGAGACTTTCACAGAAGGCAGATGTTTACAGTTTTGGAGTGTTGTTATTGGAAGTGCTTACAGGGAGAGCTCCATCACAGTATCCTTCACCCGCTCGTCCTCGAGTAAATGAAGCAGAGGAGGCAGTTGATCTTCCTAAATGGGTGCGATCAGTGGTTAAGGAAGAGTGGACAGCAGAAGTGTTTGATCAAGAACTTTTGAGGTATAAGAACATTGAAGAAGAACTTGTGTCAATGCTTCATGTGGGGTTAGCCTGTGTGGTTTCGCAACCTGAAAAGAGGCCTACAATGGCAGAAGTTACTAAGATGATCAAAGATATCAGGGTGGAGCAGTCTCCTCTAGGAGAGGAATATGATGAATCGCGCAATTCACTCTCTTCTTCACTTGCAACCACAGAGGATGGACTAGCCGGATACTGATATTCATTGCCTAAATAAACCATCAGTGCTAAATTATTTAGTTCCACGGTTGTATTATCGTCAGCATCCTATTTTCTCATTTTCATTTTCTCGCTGAAAATTTATCAGTATTGAAGGCTATATCTCCTTAGAAATATGGTTGTATTATGTGATCTTTGTAATGTTTACAAGTCTCTTGTTTTGTTGAAGGTGACAAGGTCTTATAATGTTGCCAACATGAAGATAGTTTCTTTTAGTTTTCTGTTATGTAATGTAATTTTGAAACTTCAATTAGTAATAAATACTACTTTTCAAAGAAAACACCATCCAAACATTTGTAATAAGCAGATTTTTGCTTGCGTATAATTAATTAATGGTTTTGAAGTGGATTGCTTGTTAATAAAAACAAAGTAAATGTAAATCTGAAGCATGCACTTCGGCAATTTTGAAGAATAGGAGCCAAAACTTTGGAGACCATATCCAGTGGGGGAGTTGGCATTTGTTATTTGGGTTTTGTTTCTATAAAAGGAACATTCTTCGCATATTCCATGAAATACGCCATCACGTGACAATGTGACTGAAAAAATCCACCACCTTCTTCAACAGATGTTGAGATTTCGTATTTATGTGTTCTTAATTGTAAGAGATTTATATGAGACAAAAATTTGTAACAAGAAAAAAAAAAAGTTGATTTAAAAGAACTCACTACTATAACCAGTGTGTAACACAACTTTTTAAACTACACAAACTCTAGTTAATAAAATAAAACAACGAGAAAAAATAAGAAGAACGCATCATTCCCCCTCCCTTGGAACAATCGTGAATCCTGAAGGGTGTGCATAGGTTTTGGGTCAATTCGGAATAGATTGGAACCAAACCGGCAGGTTCAACTATGGAACCGAAACTCATTTTCTTAGGGTCGGTTTCGATTCTAAAAGTAAAGGACCGAATTTTATATTTCGATTTTATATATTTTGGAATAGGGACAGAATCGATGAACTGATCTGAATCGATTCAAATCCGAATCCGACCCGACCCAAAAAACACAATTAAAAATAACGTAAATGAAATCGATTTCTTTTCTTAATTTCTTTCTTGATTTGATTTCTTCCAATTTTTGCTTTCTTTTTGGTGCCAGATAGCTTCCATCTACTGATCAATGCATTTCTTCTTCTGGTTTGAAGAGATTGATTTCATTCTGATGAATCGAAAGCTTGAGTTTCCGATTTGGGAAGCATTCTGGTGAATCCAACGACATTTGTTGTGCATTTGTTGTGAATTCGACTTGGGTGAATTTTCTCATACTGTAAGAGAAAGACACTAAGACAGGGAGAAAAAAGGTATAAGGGTTTTTAGCAGAAAAAGACCATCTGGGTTCTCTTCTTCTTCAACAGCTGAGGAAGTTATGCAAGGAATTGATGGCACTGGTCTCACTACCATTGTTAAAGGCGCGCTTTTGTTTTTATTTTTTATTGTAATAAATTAAAATTTGATTTATCTTCTTTATCTTAAGTAATTGAGTGAAATGATATTTTTGGTCATTTAAAAATTTAGATTATAGATAAAATGTCTGTTTCTAATCCATTGGTAGGTATACTTGATGCAAACCGACTCATTGGTGCAAAAATTTTATGAGTTGACAGATGAATTTTAAAATTGTTCAAAATTTATAATTCATCGTTCAATGTCATTAGGACTTTCTGATAATACTTTTTTTAGAAGAAGAGGAGACTTATTAAAAGTGGATAGATGACGATCTAAAAGTTAAGTCATACATATTGGCATGGATGTCTTTTGAACTTTAACGGCAGCATGTATATATGAATGATGTTAGTTCTGTGATGCTACATTTGAAGGAATTGTTTGGTGACCGTAAACAGGTTAAAATATATCGAGTTGCCAAAATATTATTCCAAGCTAGATATACTGAGAATAACCTTGTAAGTTCTCATATGTCGAGGATGATAGACTATATTGAGCAATTGTAACGAATAGATATTAGTTTGGATAACAATTTAGAAAATAATTTTGTAACGCTCGCAATTTTAGAAATTTGAAACTATAGCATCTGCAGTATATAGAAATTTAATTAAATAATTTGATATTATTTAATTAATTAAAATTTCATGTAACTTGTAA
>JAXCLQ010070763.1:0-13711 GCA_035584115.1 Cedrela odorata
CCCAATAGCTTAAGTTTAACACTTGATATAAAAACTAGAGGGTTAAGCTTTAATTTAAAAGGGCATGATTGATTATTTACGGGTCATATGATTTCTCTCAAAATAAGAATTTGAAGAAAGAGATTTACATAATAATGACAATTAGAGTAGTGGAATTAACTTTTTCGTCTTAGTGGACAAGTGAACTTTAAAATTTGTTTATACAGTCTAGTCCCTTTCAAATGCAACCTACCACCTACCTAGAGGTTGGAGAAAGCTTTAATTTAATTTAAAATAAAAAATGAGTCATAATTTTGGTAGATATCTCTGGATATTATTGACCATTTGGAGTGAATGTGATTGAAAGCTAGGTAGCTAAGCTTGGCCATCAACACTTTTTTATCCATGCGTTTGCTGCATTTTGGCACCCAACACTCTTTATAATTATGCTTTATATCAAGCTACAGTCATTTAATTCATTTGCCAGATTTGTGTCAGATAGCAACTTCCAACAAATAAAAAATTAAAATATTATGTAACGCCTTATCGGTCTTAATACATGTATATCTTTATGTTTTGGTGGTGTCACCTTCTTCTATCTTTGGAGTTTTGTGTATGGTTAATCTAACTTGGTCGACATTAGAGAACAAATGTGGCCATATCATTTATTACAAGCACCAGTTCAAGTTCAACCATATATCTCTCCGATTTTCATTATTTTCAGGTAACAACTGTTTCAGTTCATGGCGGAATCTGCTTTTGCTTGAGCTAATCAAATGATTGCATCTGCATGTGTATAAAATTTCCATATTATGCCAAGCAAGGAAGATTTAGCTAGAAATTTGGATCATTTAATAAAAATTTTATTACACAAATCTAAAAATAAAATTGATGGATATAAGGACTTTTGATTCGAAAAGATTATTGGTTAACAAAATTTTAAGCCCATTTCCTACCATACATGGACTGAGATCGATAAGCAGATACGAACAAAATAAATAAACACAAACTTCAATTACTCGCCCATCAACCACGTGTTGTTAATCCTCTTGCCCGTAATTTTTTTATTAATAAGCCAGAGCTCTGTGATGCAATTAATTTATTTACTGAAGAAGAAGAAGGTTAGGAGAAGATGAGAGAAGAGGTTGTTGTGTTAATAATAATGTTAAGGATCAGGAAATAAAATAGGCAATCATTTTGCTACTAATAACTTAAAATAAACTGACTGAGTCCTACGTTGTCACCTCCTTGCTTGAATGCAGGATATTTGAAGTGTACACGTTGCCACTTCCTTGTATGAATGTAGGATATTTAAAGTAGAATATATCATTCCCCCTGCTTAAGGATCTTTGTCCTCAAGGATGAAATCAGTATATGTCTTAGAAAAACGCCATGCATTCTCCCAGGTTACATCATCTACTGTCGCCCTTATCCATTTCACTAAAATTTTATATTTAGAATGGTATGTTCCCTTGCGAACCACACGTCGATCAAAGATAGTTTTAGGTTGTGGAAGGATGGTCGAAGTATCCGAGACTGGGAGTAGTTGGGTTGAAGTAGAAGTGATTGGTCCTAGATGTTTTCGTAACAAGCTAACATGAAACACTTTGTGAATCTAAGAGCTAGAGAGCAGATCCAGTCTATTGATCCTACTCTCTTAAGGATTTGATATGGTCCAAAGAAATGAGGGACGAGCTTCATAGAGCTCCAAAAAATTACAGATGTCTGGAGATAAGGCTATAGTTTCAAATACACATAATCGCCAACTTCAAACGAGACCTCACGCCAATGTTGATCAGCTCGGCATTTCATAAGATTTTGGGCTAGTTGTAGGTTACATCGAAGCTCACGCAAAACAACATCCTGATCACGTAGGTGTATCCACAGCTTGGACACGGGAGGATTTCAGAACATACGCCAAGAAGGTAGTGGCGGAATGCCGTAAATTGCTTCAAATGGCGTCACCTTGATGGAAGAATGAATTGTTGTGTTATAGCTAAACTCGGCCCAAGAAATCCAATCAAGCTACTTTCGTGGTTGGTCACCTGCAAAACAGCGCAAGTATTGTTCCAAGGTGCAATTTACTACTTCGGTTTGGCCGTCGGACTGTGGGTGGTAACTTGAACTCATGTAAAGCTTGGTCCCCTGCAATTGGAATAATGTGAGTCAGAAAGAGCTAGTAAACACTTTGTCCTTATCGCTAACAATTGAGGTAGGAATTCCATGAAGATGGACCACATTAGCAACCAATGCCTTGGCAACAATGAAGGTAGTAAATGAGTGCTTCAAACCTATAAAGTGAGCATACTTCGTTAATCGATCGACGACTACAATGATGACAATATGTCTATTAGATGGCAATAAGCCTTCTATAAAATCCATTGAAACATCAGTCTATCTTCGAGTTGGAATAGGCAACGGCTAAAGTAATTCGGCTGGCATCATACAATCAATCAGTTTTGTATCGTTGGCAAGTATCACACTCTTGCAAAAATTTCTTCACTAACAGGCGCAAATTAAACTAAAAAAACTCTGTTTAATGCGGGAGAGGGTTTTATGGAATCCAAAGTGCCTGCCCATTGGTGAAAAGTGACAATCATCAATTATCTTTTGAACCAAGGGTGAGGTGGGGCTCAATAAAATTTTGTCTCTTTGGAACCAAACTCTATCTCGTTTAAGTAATTTGTGGGCTAACTGAGGGGGACTTTGCTCTTGTAAGGTCTTATAAAATGAGTCTTACTAGAATTCTTTTTTGAGTATTGGTCACTAATCTACATGTGGCATAGAAATTGATAAAAATTGAAACTCAACTACACGTGACAATGAATCCGCACCTTGATTTTCAGGCCCCTTTTTATACTCAATTTCGTAATCGTAACTAATAATTTTTGGAAGCTATCGAGTTTGTGCCAGCGTAGTAATTTGTTGCTCTAGCAAGTACTTGAGACTTTTTTGGTCAGTACGGACCGTGAATGGTTTCCCTAACAAATACGAATGTCATTTCTTGATCGCCTTAACGATAGTCAACATCTCTTTCTCATAGGTAGATAATGCTAGAGCTGACCCTTTTAATGCTTTGCTGAAATATGCCATTGGTTTGTTGTGTTGGGAAAGGATTGCACCAATTCTAAGTTCACTTGCATCATATTCAACCACAAATTTTTGAGAAAAATCAGGAAGGCATAGAATGAGTAGTGAAGTTAAGGCCTTTTTTAATTGGGTAAAGGCTGTCTCTGCAGCCTTACTCTACCGAAATCCATCTTTGGACATGAGTTGATTCAAAGAAGCCGCAATGCTTACAAAATGCTGGATAAACTTTCGGTAGTAGCTTGCTAAACCGAGAAACTCACGAACACCTTTAGCCGTTGTCGGTGTAGGCCACTCAATGATTGCTTGGATTTTAGATAGATCCACAGCCACCCCTTGTTCAAAAATTACATGACCCAAGTACTCAACTTGTGAAACACCAAATCGAAATTTCGATTCTTTTGCAAACAAACTGTGAGCTATTAAGATTTTGAGGACATTCTTCAAGTGTTTGAGGTGATCTTCCCATGATTTTGAGTACACTAAAATGTCATCAAAGAAAACTAAAATAAATTTTCAGAGATAGGGTCGGAATTCATGAGACTCTAAAAGTTGTTGGTGTATTCGTGAGGCCAAATGGCACCATTACAAATTCATAATGTCCCTCATGTGTTCGAAACGCTGTTTTTGGGATGTCATCTTCTTGTTCCCGGATTTGGTGATATCCAGATCGTAAATCCAAATTGGAGAAAAATTTGGCGCCATGGAGTTCATCTAAAAGCTCGTCGATCACAGGGATTGGATATTTTTCCTTCACTGTAATGTCGTTCAATGCTCAATAATCCACACAAAATCGCTAAGATCCATCCTCTTTTTTTACTAATAGTACTGGTGATGAGAACAGGCTGTTACTAGGTTTGATTAACCTAGATTGCATGAGTTTATTCAACATTTTTTCTATCTCAATCTTTTGATAGTAAGGATATCTGTAGGGCCGCACGCTCACAGGTCTCGCATTTGGTTGTAATGGAATTTGATAATCATGTGACCTCCTCGGAGGCAAGCAGGTTGGTTGTTCAAATATATGAGAGAATTCTATTAAGAGGTTGCATATCTTAGGCGGATAAGAACTCAATTGGCTGATATCATTAGAAGGAATTATTCGAAAAAAAAAATACCCAGTACCTTGTAATCTATTGAATTCTTTGTCGGTTAAGTCAGTGATGTCGGCCCGTCTCAATCTTTGGAATGCGTGGGAAATCCTCTCCACTTTAAAAGTCATGGTTAGCTTATGATAATTTGCCTCAATAGGCCTAAGTGTCTCAAGCCATTGCACTCCCAACACTAATTAGCATGCTGCGATAGGAAGAACGTAGTAGTCGGCGACGACAGAATAGCCTTGAATGGTGATAGTGAGTGCTCGACATTGTCCTGCACAATCTATCTTTTCTCGGTTGGCCACTATAACTTGAAGTTTCTTATCTTAGATTATTGGTAGCCCGAGCTTAGAGACAACGGCTCGATCGATGAAGTTGTGGGTGCTGCCACCGTCTATTAACATTGTTACATTCTTGTTTCTCAGCTTGCCTAGCACATGTATGGTTTATGGATGTTGGGTACCTGTGATTGCATGGAAAGAAATTTCAGGTATGGTTTTAGGGGATGTTTTTTCTGTTTGAATGCATTCAATGTCCTCAATGCTCTCTTGGGGAGAATCTTCAATCATAAATAATTGGGGTCGTTCGCAACATTGGCCTGGAGCGAACTTGTCATCACAATAATGGCATAATCCCTTCTCTCGTCATTCTCGTGCCTCTTGATTGGTGATTCGATGGAAGGTTGCTGCTGGTGGAGTATTCGACCCTTGGTTCGTTCGCTGAGTTGGTAGAGGTCCAAGCACACCTGTTGTTGGGTTTGATGGTAATATTCTGTTTGTTGTTATGGCTGATTGGGGAAGAATTTGCGGGTTTGGCTTCCTCTACAGTTGGTTCCATTCTTCAATCAGCCGAGCCACTCCTATTGCATCAACCATGGTTCGTGGCTGTTTAATCTTTACGTCTAGGCGAATGTCATCTCAAAGTTCTGCAATAAAACAACCAATGAGAAAATTTTTCGGTAGGTGGTCAACCTAGTGAGAGAGCTTTTCAAAAGCTTCTTGATAAGCTGCCACAGTTGTAGTTTGGCGGAGGCAAGTCAGAGCTTCCGACGAGTCCTTGTAGTCGGTTGGACCGAAGTGGAGTAGTACAGCCTTGGTTAATTCATCCCATGTGAGTGGTCCACGAAATTTCATCAACCATTGGTGTCATTATAGAGTAATGCCATCTAAATGAAAAAAGGCCAGCTGAACTTATTGGTTCACTGCAACACCTTTGAAATCAAAATATTGGTCTGCCTTGTAGATCCACCCAGTTGGGTAGTCTCTGTTAAATCTTAGGAAGGGAAGTTTAAGGTTGTGATGGGAATTATTGTCAATTGTGTTAGACCGAGAAGTGTGTGGGTGTGAGGATTCTTCTCATACAAAAGGGTTGATTTCAGGATTGGTAGAGTTTGTGGTGCGTGATGTTTGAAGAGCTTGAAGCTCGGTTATCACCATTTGGAAAGCTGCATTCGACTAGTTGAAGCTAGACTCGTGTCGTGCTAAGATTTCGTTGACATCGTTGCGAAATGTAGCATTCGTTTTGCCTCGAGTATCCATGATCATAACCGTGCTTTGATACCATTGATACAATTAATTTGTTTACGGAAGAAGAAAAAGAAGGTCAGGAAAAGATGAGAGGAGAGTTTGTTGTGTTGATAAAATTGCTGCCCTCTTATTCACTCTGTTTTGACTAAATATATATATATATATATATATATATATAACCTTACTTACAACTGGTTGAAACACTTAACAATAATACTAAGGAACAGGAAATAAAATAGGCAATCATTTTGCCACTAACAACTTAAAACAAACTAACCGAGCCATTAACAGCTAAAACAAACTGACTAAGTCCCACGTTGCCACCTCCTTGCATGAATGCAGGATATTTGAAGTGGACACGTTGCCATTTCATTACATGAATATAGGATATTTGAAATGGAACATATCACTATATTAACAGTATTTTTTTTTTATCATAGCGGATTGAAGTTTAGAATGGATATCTCTAAATCAACATTTATATTTATTAAAAAAATTTTAATATTATATCCGTACCAAACTCGTAGCATATTTAATATTTTATTACTAAATTCACTTAAATAGATATTTAATATTTATTAAATCCGTGTAAATATTTATAAATTTTTAACTAATTTTTAGGAAGATTTTTAACAATAATTTAAAATAAAATATATTATTTACATAAAATATAAAATACATACATAAAAAATAAAATTGATAATAATAATTTTATAAATAAATACATAATTATTTTATAAATTTATACATAAAATATCAAAAATATTTGTAATTGATCACGATTAATTTTGGTGGGTGGTGTGTCGTCTATTTTGTGGCTTGACCACAATATCGGT
Source organism: Cedrela odorata (assembly GCA_035584115.1). Taxonomy (NCBI): domain Eukaryota; kingdom Viridiplantae; phylum Streptophyta; class Magnoliopsida; order Sapindales; family Meliaceae; genus Cedrela; species Cedrela odorata. The sequence goes on from JAXCLQ010070763.1 coordinate 6,526, forward strand.
TTGTCATATTTGCAACGATAGACTTTGTTTACTTAGCCCTACAAATGTGGTTGACAATAAATATTTGTACTTGATCTCTCTTGATTAGGCCTTGTAAGTGAATCTAATTGATCATAACACAACCTGTCTGGATGATTCTTGTTAAACAATCATCAATGCCCTATCAATAATTTCAATTGAGTATTAAGTAAAATCTCTGCACGAAGAATAATAAATTTCAAATTTGACAAGCATAACATCTTTTACTTTGAAAATTTGACTAATAGAAACTATCAATAATTGTAATGATTAAATTGTCTCAACAAGAAACCAAACCATCACCGTATAATAAAGTATAATTGGTAAATCATTTCGTATAATTTGTGAAATTAATAAATTATTTTAGAAGTTTCATCTCCAATTCATCCCAAGAGTTAAAAAATTATGGAGAGTGAAATTGATAATTACCTTATAATGAAAAATCAAACCATAAAATAAAATGACAGCAAGAGGTGAAACCAATATAATTTGCATTAGATCAAGAGTGCAGCAACGGGAACTACCTGAGAATCCTAAACTCGAGAGATACAAAGGTAAAGGCAAAGGCAAAGGCAAAGACAAAGGAGATAGAAAACTTGACAAAGTCATAAAGAGGGAAGAAATGTCAAAGAGAACAATGCACACATACTCGAGCGAGGACGCAGCTCCAGATGGCCCATACTTTGATCTCTGCATCTACTATTGCAAGCACTATGGATCCCACATTCTCATCACTAGTTCTCCCTCTCTCTCACGCTCTCTCTCTCTCTCAATCTTAAAATTCTAATACCCAATTTGCATAAAAATGCCCAAAAGAAAGACTGACAAAGCATACGTTTTGGACAAGACCAAGCTTCTTGCAAAATTGTGATAAATTAAGAGTGCCTGGCATTTGGGATTTTCTTTCGCAAAACACTAACAAAATTTTTCTGGTTTCAACAGAAGCTTGCTATCTGCGTTTTAATATTAATATTACAATGACATCGTTTTGGTACTTTCATTAAAAAAAATTATATATTCGCGGATATTTATCTGCAATCGTATTCGTCTTAAGCCTACTAAGAGACATATCAAATTCGTCCAATGAGAATTAAATAATAACGAATTTACGAATATAATTATCAGCCCTACCCGAGATGGGTAATCAAGTTCAAATTCATAATGTCTTTGATGGAAGAGGTTACCCATTTGGGCAAGGAAACATAGGCTGCACTGCAATGGTTTTATCTAAAATATGTTCCATGTATATTAAAAACACTTAATATGACAAAAATTTCACAACTAATGAGTAAGGCTATTTACACCTTAAATAATACTTTTAATATCCTATTATTCACATATTTATTTAATAAATTTTAAATTTTTTTATTAAATATAACTACTAATATATCAAACACACCCTCAAATTAATTTCTTTTTTTATTTGAATTTTATCTCTCTATTTTATATATATATATATATATATATATTCATTTGATTAGAGATAGTGAATCAAGTTAGGGTTTATGTAAATTTTTTATGCAATTAAGGTTTTTTTTTTTTCCATAAAACAAACAAATCAACACATTAAACATTTACGTAAGTGTTGGATGAAGAAAATTTAAGTTCCAAAATTATGAAACCTCCATAATTTCAAACCTTTGATCTTCCTCCTTACTTGGCCAAATTGTAGAGAGAAATAAAGCTTTTCTTTTCTTGAGAATTTTAGATAATTCAACTAAAATTGAGAAAATGATTCCTTTATATAGTTTCACACCTTTTACTAAAATGCCCTCATAATTTTGGCCAACGAAAAATATGTCTCAAAACTTGTCCAACAAACTTTGTAATAGTAAAAGTGTGAAATGATCAATTTGTTCTCATTAAACATTTTAATGATAAACTTATCATAAAGCTAGTCAAATCAATTTTGACCAACTTCATTTATATCATATTATATTAATAGAATAATGTAATTTACTTTAAATTACATTCGAGTTATTTTATAAAACTTTCATATCTGTTAAATAATTTAACGTATAAACTATTTACAATTTTCGACCTAATATTATCATCGAAAGTGCTAGCTCTCTTATAGATAATATTATTCTCTCTACCAAAGCAAGAAAAAACTCAAGTTATTGGTTGTGATTTCTCAGGTTTATTGTGAAATTAGCCGTAAGTTGGAATCGAATTTTTAAGCTCCATTTCAAACTATTCGAACTGAACGACCATGGTTAATATCTAACAAAATGTCATAATCTCTAAACTACAATGAAAAACATATTCATTGAACTTTTTTGTCACTAATTGTACAATCCGTGTGTGTAAAATCATTTCGTTCATTTAATTCCGATTAAATTAGGGCATACGGTGTCAAAACCCTAAACTTGATATCCTTTCAATTTATCGGTCACCACGCACTAAACTCGTCACCATAAAACTTTTTCATGTGACTTATACTGAATCCCGGCCTAAGATTTAAGTTTCAGACGTTTATTGATATACCCAATTGGGAACTCAAATGCGAATCAAGCCAACGAAAATTCAAAATTTTGTATATCGAGTTAATGAATTCCTTATTGACAATCGTTCAAATCTCAATATAAATAACATATGACCAAATCGGCTTTTTATGCAAGACGTGATTAGTAATGCACATATACATCATATAAATAATGTGCATCCATATCAAATGTTGATTATGATGTTTCAGGTCAAATAATCACCTCACACATTGTTACAATCAAATGACGAATTATTGACTACGTACATTTCGTGTGATTTATCATTTCTTTGATCATATTTGAAAAATAATTTTCTAACTGTTAATTTACACTAATGCTCTAATGACATGACTTTCATTGTCACCCACACTAATATCATCTCATAATATTCATCGTAGGTATTCTGTATGCCTACTTTGCGATATAGATGCCCAGTTTATACCACTTGTGTAAGGAATGGTTTGGATAAACATATTATCTAGACTATTTATATGTATAATCTATTTATTAATATGATTAGAAATATGAAACAACATACACATACATATTTAAAATATTTTTTTACATTATTATAATGTATAATACATAATATACAGTGATTCAATACAAAGCACCTTAAAATCGACAACATAAATGATTTCTAGGACATACTTCAGCAACACATTCATTATATAATAAGACTCCTTATTACTTTCAAAAATTATATTTCGTATTTATTAAAATTTCTCACAAATTAAGATTTTGACTTTACCATATAAATGACTTCCTTCTTTGGTTCTTCTTTCAAATTAAATTATATTTTCTCTAAATTTTATTCATAATTTATTTTTAACAATAACAAATTTTTTTTTATTTGTTGTAGCTTATACTATTTTGCAACAACGTATTTATTATTATTCGTAGGTAACAACAACTTGTTTTTCTATTTTTTTACTTGGATAATAGTTTAAAGATTTAATTAGTTTGCAAAAGTCTAATATATTAAAAAAAAAAACTAAAATTTTATGTTTACTTCAAACATCCATCCCAACTCATGGGTCACAATGAAATGTATGTATTAACTATTTTTATTTAATTAAAAGATTTAACTAAATTTTATTTAATTACTTTTACCGTCCTTAATAATAAATTACATCATAATTAATTTTATAATATAAAATTTTATAAATATATAGGCGTGGAAAGTAATTTTTAGGGTGCCCATACCAAATATTGTCAAAATTTTCTGAAATTGCCGGGCAATTCGTGATTTGAGCTACAGTAATCGTGGTTTTGTTTAATTTTATACGGCTTTTCAAATGTGCCACGTGGTTGAGTTTCATTTGTCCTAATCCTAAATACCTACCCCTATTTACATGACATCATAATCCGTTGGGAAATCCAACGGTCAGTACTTGCTAAAGTAGCTTATCTGCTTATCTTCCTTTCTTAACCAATTGAACTTGGTATATTCCTAATGGTTACAGCATCGTGTTTGTTTCTTGACAATTAACTTGCTTACTAAAGTTCCACACATTGAAAACTTGACGTGCGCTTTATGTTTTGCCCACTTTTTGGGCAACTGCATACCGCTAACCTTTAATATAAAATTTTTATAACATCAAATTAGGTCAAATTTTAGGGTTTCCAAATGAGTTAACTCAACTTATCTTTCATATCTTAAACATGGTTTAGCCATTTAGGTCACCGAGTTTCATCGCACGAGCGTGCCCAATGAGTCAGCGAGTTCAATTTTTTTAAATAGTAATTGAATAGTTACTCTTAATTGTTTTGACATCAATTCTCATGGGAATAAATTAAAATCGTCTACTAGATATGGCGATAAGAATATAATACAGAGAGAGCTAAGTCGTCCTTTGATGATTTCAAATGACAAGGAAAGAAATAATTAATAATGGAACAGTACTTGTGTCATTTATATAACTACTTTATTGTTCTTTGAAAGCGAAATCAAAGTGACTACCCAGAACTTACTTGCCTTAGTTCATTCTAAAATATATAAGCCGCCATCTAAATACATGCAAAGGGATGTGATCGCTGACTACAACATTTCTCATACAATAACTTAGTTTATTAACATAAGTGCAATTATTGGTTTGATGAAAAATTTAAGGGAGTTGTTTGGTTTGCAGGAAAAAAAAAACCCTCGAGAATATGCATCACCGCTGTGTTAATTGCCGGTGTTGTGAGAGGCATATGACAGTAAACACCTGAAACATGAGTACTAGGCTTGCTGTATATAAGGTGGAGCTCATGAAATTATGGAATCAATTGGGTTTTTACGGTTTGTTTAGACTGGTTCATGCATCACGCAGCAGTTGTTGTTAGTCTGTTATATGGAAGATGCCTTCTTGTATTACAAGTTAGCGTAAGAGAACTAGACTTGAAAACGACAGAAGGATTTTTTTAGACCACCTAATTTGGTCAACAAACACAGTAAATCTCAACTAAACTTGGCTCAAATTGAATTTTCTAATATATCCATTTCATTTCCAATGTTTGATCGAACAAAAATGATTCAACCCAGATACAGAATTTCATTCTTCTATCCATAACAATTAGCAGAAAATTAAAGTAATCAGAAATAAGACAGTGGTTAACCAACCAAAACCTAAGTCAGAATCTCCAATGAAAAGGCATGCACTGCAGAATCTACTTAACTTTCTCATCATTTTCTTGTTCCACGGTCTTATCTTTGCTTAGTTTCAATTATTATTATTAAATCAAATTTATACAATTAATTATTCATCTTTATCTATACATATTGATTCTCTTAATCTGAATTCCCCCTGCAACCCCTTGCTCGAATCCCAAGAAAACTAAACAACAACATGTTTCCATTTTCCAGTTATTTCTCTGTCTTCTTCCTGGCCTTCCTCTTTCTTTCCCGCCCTGTTTTTCCCGCCAGAATCATACCGGACCCAGTAACGGTAATAACCACCAACACGACCCACAAAGCCACGTGGCACGACTTCGATCGTTTCTTAGACGCTGAAAAGGGCAGTCACGTCAGCGGCATGGCGGAGCTGAAGAATTATTTCAGCCGTTTTGGTTATCTCCCGATTTCAGACACAAACTTCAGTGATGTTTTTGACGCTGAGTTCGAATCCGTGGTTTTTTTGTACCAGAAAAAACTAGGATTACCTGTCACAGGAAAGCTCGATTCAGACACGATATCCATGATTATGTCTCCTAGGTGTGGTGTAAGTGACACAGCACAAACGGCGATACATACAACAAAACATTATTCGTATTTTTATGGCAAGCCAAGGTGGGTACGTTTTTCTCCGATGACTTTAACCTATGCCTTTTCGGGTAATAACATGATTGATTACATAAGCTTAAAGGACATTAAGGCTGTCTTTAAGCGAGCTTTTTCACGGTGGTCGTCTGTTATTCCTGTAAACTTCACCGAAATAGAGAACTATGAATCGGCTGATGTTAAAATCGGGTTTTATCATGGCGATCATGGCGATGGAGAGCCGTTTGATGGGGTGTTAGGGGTTCTGGCCCACTCATTTTCCCCAGAAAACGGGAGGTTTCATCTTGACGCAGCAGAGACTTGGACCGTTGATATGGAATCAGTTAGTTCAAGGTTAGCCATTGACTTGGAATCAGTGGCGACACATGAGATTGGTCATTTACTCGGGTTGGCTCACTCTTGGGTTAAAGATGCTGTGATGTATCCAAGTTTGAGCCCCAGGACTCAGAAGGTGGACCTAAAGATAGATGACGTGGAGGGTGTTCAAGCTTTATATGGGTCAAACCCTAATTTCAAGTTTAGTTCATTATTGGAGTCTGAAAATTCTTCTAATGATGCTATTGCTCTTAAAAGTATATCTTCAAAGTGGACCATATCTTCGTTAGTGCTATTATTCATATTCTTTTTGATTACATGAGGGGCTTCTTCTTCCTCCCTCTTTATATTTTCTCTTTTGCTTTTCATACCTGTGTTTTTTCAGTCTTAGATACAGGTGTAAAACACATTGTACACATACAAGAAATATTGAAAGAAATATATTGATTGATTTTGACTATTTTGACTATCAAATCAATAATTGTAATTGTCTCACCTACTAACATGTGTTTTCTTTTTTAAATGCTTCAGCAATTTTAATTTGAATTTTATGGCTGCAATGACTTTGTAGGTGGAAAATGCAAGAAAATTCCAAAAAGGAGACAATTTTCAAGAAGTGAACAGAAGAGAGACAACTCAAAATCCCATATCCAATTATATTGTCACCCAACGAATATGCCCAACCTCAGAGAAAGGCGTGGCACCAGGCATCACTTAATATCCAAGATATATTGTACCAATCTCTCTCCAGGAAAAGGTTCCTGTGGGCAAGAATTAAACTTGCCGTAAGCAGGGAGCGATTTGAGATATTCAAATTTGACAGTTATCAGAATACGTAACCAAATCAATATATAGATAATTTGTTCCAAGCTCAATTATGAAGAGAATTTTCCATGGCGAAATTCCAAATAACTAAATCAACATAGAAATCAAGGACCTGTATATTGGAAAATTTTCAAAAATAATTTATTTTTTGACCAATTCTAATTTAATTTTATTAAATTATTTAATTTTAATAATTTAGACACATTTACCCCATGATAACCTCAATCCTAAAACCCTAAACTTTAAAATCTTAAATATTAACTACAAAATTCGTACTATA
>JAXCLQ010070764.1:0-13707 GCA_035584115.1 Cedrela odorata
TTAACCAAAACAGAGATAAAAGTTGTACACTGAGATACACATGCATGCACATATCGATCGTTCAGGAGTCTATTCCGTAGATTTTAATGTTTATTTAGGCTCCCCAGCAGCGGTTGTGCGCCCGGAACTCCATTTCGTGTGTCACACTTCCGCTGCGTCTAAAACAGAGCACGTTTGTGTTTCCTGTTCTGTTCATAAATATCATGGATTTGTGAATTATGTAGTTAATTGGCTTTGAGAAGTTTTTGGCAGCGAATGATACATGTATATATGGCAGTGTTTTATGCACAAATATGGTGAAATTGAGATGTAATCATGTGAAAGGTGTTGGCAGTGGTTATGCATCTATATGATAATGTTTTGGTTGTGTTTTATGCATGAGAAATGTGAAATTAAAGCATCAATGATGCATGGAAATGGTGGCTAAGTTATAGGGATGTAAATTGATAGGCTGGGGTAGTGTTCTGCTTGTTGGAAATTCTGACCTAGGTTCAATGTTTTGTTTATAAGATAAAATTTTGACTCCAATTAACAAATTGTAAAATTCTATAGAAACTAAACATGATAAAGATCAACATAGTCAAAAATTAAAATTTTTCATGAAAAGACGAGTTTCTAAAAATTTTAGTAACTTTGCTGCTTTGTTATGCATTGCAATTGCCAAAAATTTTGGGTAATGTAGGGAAATTTGAAAATAGAATAGTGTTATGGACCTCCAATATTAGAACCATAAAATTTTATGAAAACTAGATATATAAGAGAATAATATATTCAAAAACTAGATTGTTTTATACAAGGATGTATGCTCGGTAAAAATTGGAAGTGGTTGCCCTGTTTCAACACTAAACACTGTCTCATATTTGTGCAGTGTGTAATAATTTGGTTATAACTTGAATGTTAGGATTCGAAATCAGAATCCGTAAAAAGTCACATAAACTAAACTTATAAGATATGAACATATTAAAATTTTGGCTTAAGATGTCTTCCCAATTGAGTTTAGTAGAAATTTAAATACATCCTCTATTTTGGGAGGTAATACTTATAATAATCATAATTGAATTTGTGTTTTTCCGATCTAAGTAACTTCAATTTGAGTTTCATCTAACTCGTAGAAAATCTTAAATATTCTGTGTTCATGTTGAGGTTTATTGTTCATAGTGTATTTACTCATTCATAGACAAATATATGGCATTGCAAATTTTAATAGATAGATGTTAGGTGTAGATCGTCAATCGAACTAACTGCCAACGATACCGTGACTTGGATTTGGTCGAGCCAAACTAGTGAGTAAATGTTTTATTTTTCCAAAGTATTATTTGAATATGATGTTTTAGTTATAAATATTTTGGAAATTGTTTTGAGTTGTTTAACTATGGTTATAGAAAATTTTCTTATGGATTCTTTATTTCTTCTAAAATGTTGTTTGACCATAATGTTAAATTATAAACGTCTTGAGGATTGATTTACGTAGATTAAATATTAATGAGAAAAATTACTTATGGTTTTATTATTCTAGATTATTTTGAATATAGTGATGATCAATTGAATTACATATGAGTTCTTTTAAATTCATAACTCAAAACATAGATTTTGGTAATGAGTTTTGATACACATTCATGGAAGTTGTAAAATAGTTTGGTTTATGTTTTCATAGTATAATGAAGAATTTGTTTTTAAAACATGATTTGGCTTGATCTTCAGAGATGTATCTAGAGGGATGGCGATACATAATGCCCCTAGATATCAGAGTTATAGCTACGGGACCAGGGGGACAGCGATATGTAACGCCCCTGAATTTTCGTTGCCTCAGATGGCACATTCCTAAGAGCAGTGATAGTGACTTGGGGGACAATGATACATAACGGCCCAAGGCACCAAAGATCACAAAAGTGTATTTAGGGGGACGACGATATGTAACGCCCTTAAATACCAAAGTTTTCAGAAATTTCTATTTTATAATTATATAATATCGAAATTGGTTTTTATAACAATCGAAAATTTCAAGTATGATATTGATTTCAGATCTATGACGATGTAGCTTTCAAAGTGATTTTATTACAACAAAGTTTGAACATAATGTTAACTTCAACCTAGAACTAGATTTATTTATAACATAAATTATTTTTTTGATATTGATGTTTCTCTCTCTCTCTCTCTCTCTCTTTCTATATATATATATATATCCACTCACTGGGTCCTTTAGGACTCACCCTCTCACTTTTCAATTTTACAGATCGAATAACTAGAGAGATATTTCAATATAGTGGAAACACAGGCAAAGAAAAGTATATGCACTATAGTCACTAGGGTATATGGGTCCATCATGTAGAGAGAATCATGTGCATTACATATAAAGTTATGGTTTAAAGTCAGACATGACTTTCAATATGAATTGTATTGTGTCAGATATTGTAAAATATTAATGTACTATTTATAATTCACAATCGAGCATATTGTCCTTATGCAATACATGCATTGTGTTTTATGTGGTAATGAGTTTATAATAATTGTGTATGCATTCAGATAGATAGAGAGAGAAAGAGACTTAGGGTGATGGTGGATTCTGTCACCTGTCGGTAACATTTTTGGATTTAGGATGTTACACTGATTAGGTGGTAGTTTTAACAAACTAACCCCTGAGGCAAATTCTCCATTGACTTGATCTATTTGGTCGACTGGTAGAATAATCAATTTAGCTCAGTGAATATGACACCTGCTACAAACCAAAAAATTTCATAAAAGGGCAAGCTCTAGCAGACTTTGTGGCAGAAAGGTTAATATCTGAATGCCTCCTCATCCATCAAATTATGGAAAGACTCCTCATGTCAAGCACGAGGGAATCCACCTGTGCCAAACATGGTCGAGTCAGTTTGGAATTTTTTCATTAATGGAGCTTTAAGTACTCAAAGAGGAAGAGCAGGAATTATCCTAGTAAGCTCAGATGGAATCGAGGTAATGTATTTGTTAAGGTTCAATTTTAAGGTTACAAATAATGAAGCAGAACACAAGGCTCTGATCGCGAGAATCAATATACTTTGAGGATCACAGGCCTAGATATTCACTATGATTCCCAATTGAGAGTTTCAGGCTCATGAGAGTAACATGTAAGTTTATTTAGATAAAGTGAAGCAGCTCTTGGGAATTATAAAGATAGTTACGATAAGGCAAATTTCAAGATCAGAAAACTCAAGGGCTAACATTTTGGCTAAATTGCCTTCACCTTTAAAATAAACACTCTAGTTTCAGTTCCAATCAAAGTCCTGCAACAAAAGAGCGCTGAAGTAGGGAATGACCAACTCGTTGTAGCTGAACTTGACCCTCGCCATTCTTGGATGGAATAGATAAGGTCTTATATCTAAGAAGGAAAACTCCCAAACAGTAGGGACGGGGCGATAAAGATTAAAAATAGGTCTGTAAGATACACCATTATTAATGGGGAATTATATAAACAAGGTTTTAGTATTCCTTATTTGAGATGCCTTAGACCTGAAGAGGTTGCATGGGTTCTAGATGAAATCCATAATGAAGTGTGCGACAGACATGAGGGAGCACGTTTTATGGCACACAAAGTCTTAAGGTAAGGGTATTATTGGCCAACACTTTCACAAGACACAATAAAGTTGTGAAAACTTATTATCCTTGACAAGACTTTGGCCATTTTTCCAATAAGTATTTAATCTCATTAGCCCTATGCCCCTCTCTCGTGCTCTTACAAGGTACGCAACAGTGGCTATTGATTACTTTACCAAATGGGTGAAAGCCAAACAGTTGGCCAGCATCATCAAGAAAAAAGTCACGACATTCGTCAAGACAAATGTTATTTATTGATTCAGGATACTTCAAGTGCTAATTCTGGACAACGGAAAGTAGTTTGACAACTCAAATTTCAGGGATTTCTGCGTAGACTTCTTAATTGACCTTACTGAAATTTCAGGGATTTCTGCATAGACTTCTTAATTGACCTTAGGTATGTGACACATGCTCATCTAAAGAATAACTCCAAAGGTAGCTATCGGAGAAACTCCTCATTGCTTGGCTTTTGGATGGAAGCAGTAATTCCAATTGAGATCGACGTACCAACTTTCTAAGTCAGCAACGACGATAAGGCAAATAATGACCGAAGTATATGTTTGGAGCTAGACCTCTTTGAAGAAAATAGGGATTAGGTGAAAATAAAGGCAGTGACCTACCAACAAAGGGTGGTTAGGTATTACAACGAAAACGTTCAGTACCGTACTTTCCAAATCAGAGATTAGGTCTTGAGATAAGTCACCTTGAACACTAAAGTGACAAAAGAAGGTGTTCTCAAGGCTAATTGGGAAGGATCGTATAAGGTCACCCAGATTCTAAGATCTGAAGTCTATAAGTTAAAGTTTCCAGACAGAAGTAGGGTAAAAAAAACCATGGAATACAGAGTAACTAAAGTTGTATTATCCTTGAGGATTGTCAGAGATTTGTAAAACTTTTGTTTTAAAAATAAATAAATTTATTATTTATCGACATTAATAAAGACTCCTGATAATATAGATACACTGATGAACAAATAATAATCAAGTTAAGAGACAAGAGAAGCTCAAAAGCCTAGGATAATATTATCCACAGTTTGAAAAAGCCCTGAGCTTGGCCTTAGGACATAATAAAACAAAGTGGTTCCCATATATCTACATCCCATTCATCTCATGGTAATACTATCCATAGCTCGAATAAGCCATGAGTATGACCTCAAGAAGTAAAAGAGCGAAATAGTTCCAAATAACCACATTCTAATTTCATCTCAAGATAATATAATTCATGGCTCGAATAAGCCCTGATCATGAACTCAAGACGTACAAGAGCAAAATAGTTCTTAGATGACCACATTCTAATTTCATCTCAGGGTAATATAATTTATAGCTCGAATAAGCTTGAGCGTAACCTTAGGACATACAAGAGCGAAATGGATGATTAAGCTCTATATTAGACTTAGGGTAATATCATCCACAACTTAAATAAGTCATAAGCATGGTCGCAGGACGTACAAGGGCAAAGTGGTTCTTGAGTAATTATATTATACTTTCACCCTAAGGTAACATTATCTATAGCTCGAATAAGCCCTGAGTAAGACTTACAAAGGCGGAGTGGTTTTCGAGTGACTACATTCTATCATCATCTTGAGGTAATAATATCCAGAACTAGAATAAATCCTAAGGATAATATCAAGATGTAAAAAGGTTAAATGGTTCCCAGATAAGTCATGATGAATAGATTCAAGTTAGGTTATTAATATCCAAGACCCATGTAAACCTTGAGCTTAGAACGTGTTAATGGTCAGAATGGTTTATACTTAGAGATGTTTTCCCTAAAGAGAGAAAGTCTGAAGACTAATTTATAGTGGCACAAGTTCTACATTCTCAACCCAGCTTAGTTCAGGTAAGACTTTTCAGAACAATCATTAACAATGGTTAAGTTTTATAAATTATGCAAAAAATGCAAGTATAAAATTAATTGAAAAGCAAAGCGACAAAAGATCCACACAAGTCAAGGACATGAAGTTTACAAGCTCATTAGAACAAGTTCATTACATTTTCAAAAAAAGAAAAAAGAAAAAAAAGAAACAAGACAAAACAATGAAAAGGAAGCTGAGTGATCAATTGTTCAGGTCGGTTAAAGTGCTGGGCCAATCAAAAGGAGCATTAGCTTGGTTAGCAAGAGGAGCAGAAGAAGCAATCTTAAAGTTGTCATAAGGAGGGGCTTCCTCAGAACGAATGTTATCCTAAGGGTCTTCGCTAGAGGGTGGAAGCACAAGTCCCAAGGCCTTATACAACCATATCGGATCCAAGTTTGGATATTGACTTTGAAATGTCTCGCAAGTCAGGTTAATCCCTTTATTAACCCGATCCGCGATGGTGGCCTCAACCACCTTCTCAGCTTCTTCAAGCTTGGTGACTAGAAACACTAACTTCTTGCTCTTAGCCTTCAAGTTTTGTTCCAATTCCCGAAACCTTTCTCGAAGCCCTTAACACTTTGCTTTGGACTCATTCAGGCTGAGCTTGAGGTTGTTCATCCTTCTACTGGACTCCGTTTGGGAAGATTCAGCAGTGGCCACTATGATTTAAAGCTCTTCCATGGACTCATTCAAGCCCATTTCTCCTTCTCAGGCTCAAACTAAGTCTGCTCCATAACCAAGTTCCTTTCTGCCTTCTCTGCCTTATGCTCTAACCAAGTAGCCTCTGTTGCTACTAGACTCGAAGAAACAACATCAATAGAGTCTCAATGAATAACAACGACATATTGCATCTGAGCAAATCATTACAAAAAGCAAAGTGTTAGAATAGACAAAGAAGATTTTATTCCTTACAAAGCAAAGCAAGAGTCAACTTACCCACCTAAGCAAGTAGTACAAAATTCCTTAAGGCGTGGCAGCCGAGAGGGCATCTGAGTACTCACACAGAATGCACATGGCCTACTAGTTGATGCAAGGGACGAAGTGGGCAAAGAACTCCCTTTTACTCTCAAGGAGGTCCTTAAGGACAAGTAGGGGGTGGACAAAGCTTTCACCAGCCCCCTAAGCCAATGTTCCCTTCTTCCACCTCGACCCATCATCCTCATTCACCACTAGAACCTTTCTCTTACATTTTCACTTGTCCATCTTGGGAGCAAAAGGATGTGGCAAGTCACTTCAAATCTCAACACTTTTGGTAGGAGTTGGAAATCTGGCGGAGCTAGAAGTCTCAGTAATGTTTTAGGGAGTAGACGTCACAGCCATGCCCCCTAAGAGTAAAAGGCCCAGCCTCCGTCTTTAAAGCCTGAGGAGTCCCTTCAGCTTTCTTGCCCTTAGCCATCTTCCTCAAGGAGTTCAAAGCGTTCTACATTAGCTTCTTTGGGGCCACATCTTCTGCTGTAAAAAAGAGGTCATATCAAAGTCAACTATCATGATCCAAAACAAGAGAAAAAGAAGAGAAGACTACTTATGAGCTTGGGCTTTTTCTGAGGCTAAATGGCCTTTAGAGACACAAAAATTCACAATACTTGATGAGATCAAGTCAGCATCAATGAGAAGGGATTTCTGGCTGGATGCCGAAGATCTGGCCATTTCAACACTTCCTAGGTTTCGAGCTGGGAGCTCTGGTAAATCATTATAGGTGATTGCATCCCCAATCAATCTAGAAAGTTGGGTGTAATTGTCGGAATTCCATTCACCACAGACAAAAAATCATTTATTATTTCAATCCTTGTTACAAGATGGATTACCCATGATATGATTGCGTTTTCTGAGTCAGGTTTGAAAATAGTACCACTCAAGGTTCTTTACTGTGTTTCTTTTTAGCAGGTACATATATTCGGTCTCTTAAATTGTGGGAGCAGAATCTGAGATCTAACTCCATAAGACAAATAGACCTAGAAAGATTCTCCAATTGTTGAGATTTAGTTGGTTAGGGGCAATGCTAAAGGACTCAAAAATCTTATTAAAGTAGTCCTAGAGTGGTTGTTTAACTCTAAGGTGAAATAGTTCTTCGTTAAAGAAAATTTCACCACCAAGTGGGCAACTAGAAAGTTTATTTGCCTTAGGAGTCCTAAGATAAATGCCCTCGAAAATATTATAGCAACGAGTATAGGTTTCTAAATCTGATTTCGTGATAGTGGAAAGGAACCCGTTTGCTTCAAAAAGTGTCATATGTTCTTTTGCTTCAAGAACAGTAGGGGGAGTAGAGACAGTTGTCAGTTCTTCTTCAAAGTTGTTTCCCCTAGAAGCAGTCTTGTTATTACTTGAAACATAACCCATTTCTGTTCACAAGATGGAAAAATAAATTATCAAGAACTACACAAGAACATCAACAACTCATGAAAATTTACCTACAGTTTAAAACCCTAAAAAGTTATCCAACATTTGTTTTAACAACATAGATCCAAGAATTGATAAAAAGAAAAAGTTTGGAGAATACAAAGACTTACCGGTTTTTGTTGGAATAAATAAGTATCTCGAACAAAGAACAATCGCCTAAAACTCGCAGAAAATCTTATTCCTAGCGAGGCTGTCTACAACGAGAAAAGGGTTATAGTCCAGAACGAAATTGATAATGGAGCAGTGAGAAGAGAGTTATAGTCCAGAATGAAAACGGTCTTGATAAAGCAAGTTGAAGCTTGCAATCCAGAACAAAGACATAACCAAAATCAAAATTCAAGAACTACGTGTTTTGTTCCGGGTCGATTATCGCCGTTCATAGTAATAGTAGCGCAACCAGGGGATTAAACTTGGAGTTTGTTTTTCTAGGTTCTTTCGCTGTAATGGCAAGTCTAAAGAAAGTTTGGATGCAAAGAAAATGCAAATGAAGACAATGAAAGAACGGAAAAATAGTATTTAAGAGAATGAGAATGTTGTTTTCTATGGCCTAAAATATGCAAAAATTTAAATTTTAACACATATATTAACAAATATGTATAAACTTGTGGTTTTTGAAATTTTTACCTTTTCCAAGCTTTAAGTTGATGAAAATTAGTTACAAACACATGTAATCTCTTCGATCTACACTTTTAAAAACCCTTAGAAGCATGAAGAAAACTCTTTTCTTCTATGAAAAATTTTGAAAGAAAAAAATTTCCTTTTTCTCTCTTGTTTTTCCTTTTTTTGGGCCAAAATGAAAACCAACCCAATTGCTTTTTATTTCACATGACAAAAATAAAGAAAACCATTAAAAGCTTTCAATTGACTTTTCAACATAATAAATTATATATATTTATATTTCCATCACATGAAAAAAATAATATCATTTCATTTTGTCTTTTTCATACATGACCAATATTAAATCATATGCTCTTATGTCATTGGCCAATTTATTTCATATTTATCCATTCATTTAATTAATTATTATGGTAATACCATAATAATTAATTAAATGAATGGATAAATATGAAATAAATTGGCATTGTCATAATTGTTTAACTAATTAAAGAATTATAAATACACATATATATAAAATTTTTCGGCTTATTAAATTATTCCTGAAAGTGCTAGTCTTCTACGAATAATAATTCTCTCTCACGTATAGTTATATTGTTCGCTGAAGATATTTTTTGTATAAGTATCTCTCCAACTCCAACGAACTCTCTCAAAATATGATATTTTCGCTGAATATGTTTGGACTTTTTGTGTGCTCTTGGTTCCTTAGCCTGTGCAATAGCTTCAGTATTGTCACAGAACACAGTTATTAGATAACTCATACTTGGAACCACACCTAGTTTAAATACAAATTTGTGTATTCAAAAATCCTCTTTTATAGTTTCTGAAGCATCGATATATTCAGCTTCAATAGTAGAGTCTGTTGTTATAGTTTGTTTGGAATTTTTCTAACTAACAGCACTCTCATTACACACAAAAATAAGTCTAGATGTAGACATTCTATTATCCACATATGACTGAAAATCAGAATATGAGTATCCCTGAATGCTCAACTCTTGACATCCATTACTCAGAATTAAATCCTTAATCCTTCTTAAGTATATGAGAATTGTCTTAATGGCTGACCAATGTTTTTCCCTTGGATTTGCCTGATAACTGCTCTTAACACTTACAACATATGTTATATCAGATCTTGTCCATAGTATTGTGTACATTAAACTACCTATAGCCGAAGCATAAGGTATATTACGCATCCACTATGCCCCTTCATCAGTTTTTGGATTAAACTCTTTAAAAAGATTAAGACCATTATTGAAAGATAAGAAACCTCTTTTAAAGTTCTCCATATTTAACATTTTCTACATTTTCTCTATATATATTTTTTGGGATAATCTTATTATCATTTTTGCTTTATCTCTATAGATGTGAATTCCAATGATATAGGTCATTTCTCCTAAATCTTTTATTGAGAAGGTTTTGGATAACTAGATTTTCACCTTAGTCATCATGCTAATATCATTTCTTATTAATAATATGTCATCTATATATAATATAAGAAATATAATAGCATGATCTTTAACCCATTTATAAACACAAGGTTTATATGGCTTTTGTATGAAGCCAAATGATTTAATTACTTCATCAAATCATTATTCCAACTCCGAGAAACTTGCTTCAATCTATAAATGTATCGATGTAATTTGCATACCTTATTTCTATCTATAGTTGACACAAACCCTATAGGTTGCTGTATATAAATGGTTTCTTCAAGCTCATAATCATGGTACGTTGCAATGACTAGCATAATTCGGATGAACTTAATCATGGCTACTGGCGAAAAGTTTTCTCATAATCCAAACCTTGTTTCTGAATATACCCTTTTGTTACAAGTCATGCTTTATAAGTCTCTACCTTGCCATCATTACCAATCTTTCTCTTGAAGATCCATTTGCATCCAATAGGAACAATTCTTTCTGGTGGATCTATAAGTGTCCAGACTTAGTTGGTATACATGGATTGTATTTCAAAATTCATTGCTTCTAGCTAT
This sequence comes from Cedrela odorata, assembly GCA_035584115.1. Taxonomy (NCBI): domain Eukaryota; kingdom Viridiplantae; phylum Streptophyta; class Magnoliopsida; order Sapindales; family Meliaceae; genus Cedrela; species Cedrela odorata. The sequence continues at coordinate 10,425 of JAXCLQ010070764.1, forward strand.
TTTTTGAATCTTTATCCAAGATTGCTTCTTCATAACTTCTAAGACCATCTTAATGATCAACTTCTCCCACTAGGTAAGATTCAAAATCTTGCTCATAGAGAAGTCTATATCGTTCTAGAGATCGCGATACTCTAAAAGATTTTTAAATTGGAATAGGTATCAAGGTTCACTAATCAAAAACTCTTTCATCAACATTGTCGGTTTGAGCATCTAAGGATTCCTCCTTGAGCTCAATATTTCTTCCTGCATAATCTTTTTCTAATAACTCTTCTTTTAAAAAACGTGCATTTTGACTAATCAATATTCTTTGATCAAATGGGAAGTAAAAGTAATATCCTAAACTATCTTTAGGATATCTTATAAACCTATCCTTCTGTTATTTAGCATCCAGCTTATCAATGTTAACTAATTTAACATAAGTTAGACACCCTTAAATTCTCATATATTTGAGACTAGGTTTCTTTCCACTCTATATCTCATATGAAGTCTTTTGGACTGATTTTAACGGGACTTTATTTAGGATATGCACAGTGGTTAGTAAGGCATATCCTCACAAAGAAGTTGGTAAATTTGTAAAATTTACCAATCGATTATATCATATCTAATAAAGTACAATTTCTTCTTTCTGCTACACTATTTAATTGTGATGTATAGGAAGGAGTTAACTATGATATAATTCCATTATCTTTTAAGAATCCTTAAAATTTTATACTTAAATATTTTACTCTACGATTTGATTGTAAAGATTTAATATTTTTTTCAGTTTATTTTTCTACTTCATTCTTGAATTCTTTAAACTTTTCAAAGAATTTGGATTTGTATTTCATTAAATACACATATCCATACCATGACATTTCATCAGTAAAGGTAATGAAGTACTCAAATCCTCATCTTGCTTGGGTACTGAATGGTCCACACACATCTGTATGTATGAGTTCCAACAGTTTCTTAGCATTTTCACTTTTACTCTTAAAATGATATTTGGTCATTTTACCTTGTAGACACGATTCATAAGTTGGAATAGGTTCTGAACCTAATGAACTTAAAAGCTCACTGTTTTTAACTTGATATAATCGTTTATCTCCGATATGACATAATCTATGATGCCATAGATATTTTAGATTTGAATTATCTCGAATTCTTTTATTAGTAATGGATTATATTGAATAGCTTTTATTCAATTGAAAGACATATAAACCATTTGTATTTTCTGCTCTACCAACTAATACACTTCTCAAATGTATTAAACATTCATTTCTATTAAACTGTACATTGTAATCATATTTACATAATACAAATATAAAAATAATGTCTCTAGTAGCATTAGAAAAATATAAAACATCATTTTATCTCAAAAAGTGTCTAGTTGATAGTTTCAACTAGCAAGATCCACTATCTTTTGTAGCAACAGTTGCTCTATTAGCCATCCTCAAAATGATCTCGCCTCTGGACAACACAGAACTATTCAGCATTGCCTGCAAAGAGACACAAATATGAGTTGTAACTGCTAAATCTAATATCCAGGAATGATGATTAGAAATAACATTTAATTCATAATCAATCATATAATAGCTATACATATTTGCTCTAACCTTTTTAAGACTATCTAGGTATAGAGGACAGTTCTTCTTCCAATGTCCCTTCTGACCACAGTGGAAACATTTTCCTTTTGCCTTGACCTTCTCTACCTTAGAAGGAACTTTCTTAGAGTTCTTCTTTTTAGATCCAACTTTTGGGCCTTTCTTTTGTGTTTTCTTTTTCTTTTTACTAGTCTTATTAGTCATGGCCATTTGGATATCCTTATGTCATTCTCCTTAGAATTCTATTTATACAATTCTAGAATCTCATTAAGCAATTTAGGAAGAGTTCGTTCAATCCTATTCAAATTGTTATTAGTTATAAACATTTTATAACTAGGAGGTAGGAATTGTATAATCAAATTCACTTGAGACAATCTGACATAGTCATCCCATAGCAACTGCTCAATAGTATTAATCATTTTAATTACATGATCATTGGGCGAAATTCCCTTTCATAGTCTCATACTAAAAAGGGAAGAACACAACTCATACTCGACGATCCGTTTATTCTCATTATACAATTCTTGTAAAGTAAGAAGGATATATAAACACTCGAAAAATTCTCATGTTTAGTTTGAAGTTTTCTACTCATAAAGGCCAACATATATCTACAAGCTCGTTGACTATCTTCATGCCACTTCTCTAATGTATCACGCTCCTCAAGTAAAGCATTATCATCTAAGTTAAGTGGCAAAGGACCATCTAAGACATAGCCAAGTTTTTCAATGTCAAAAACAATTTTAATGTTTCTGAGCCAATCTTTAAAATTGGGTTCCGTCAAAATATTGTTGTCCAGAATTCTTAAGAAAATGTTGCTGGACATTTTTGTGTTTGTTTTATCATACTATACTGAGAGAAATTGAAAGAGAACCAAAACAGATTTTGTTAGTGATATAAACTAATAAATCAAATAATTTGACTTATTAAAATTAAACAACTTAAACTTATAACAATCAAACATTTTGATGTTATTTTAATTGCTAATTTTTTTAAATTAACTCCTACTATTTAATTTGAATCCTACACTCCCTCAATCAGGACTCAAATGTTTCATTGGATATTTTAATAATTAGTGGGGAATCAAGTTCTTATTAAAATTAACCAACCTCACATTTTAGATTATTGGCTAATTAATTTTAATAAGTAGAAAATATTTTCCTTTTATATCACATATAAGATTTGATTTATTTCTTTTGCCCTAACTTTGAATTCCTCACATTTTAGAATCTTAGAATTCTTAACTAGTTAAATCCATACTATTGTGCTTTCTAAAATGTTATTATCATCATAACCTCATATTTTAGATTATTGGTCAAGACAAAAATATACATCCTAGAACCAGACAATTGAATTCAATTCCATAAACCCATACCCCTCACGTTTTAGAATCTTGAGATATTAAATTTTTGTCAAAGAATTCCCTTGTTATCTCACCATGAGAGGCAAGTATTTAATAATTTTATTTAGGGAGTCTTAATACACATTTATTTTACATATGTTATACATATGTTTTAAACATGCAAATAATTAAATATGTGATTTTCAAAAATTCACATTAATAGTAAAATCTTTAATATTTATTTATCAAATAAACAAATATTATATTACCAATATACGCATATATATCATATATATCATATATATACATATGTATATTAATTTAATTAAACAAATGCATGTTTTAATATTTTAACAATTCTTTA
>JAXCLQ010070765.1:0-13703 GCA_035584115.1 Cedrela odorata
AATATGAGAGAATATTCACATAAGATGTGAATAATATGAATGCTTAATTAATAACTCCTTAAAAATTATCATATTATATTTGAATTGAGTTATTTGGTTCTCAATGATATTTGAATCTCAACCAAGATTCTATTATGTGAGGTTGGGTTGAGAATATTATTTGGGAAGGTACAATAGTTTGAATATGACTAGTGTAGAATACCAAGAATTCTATTATGTGAGGTATCTGAAATTAAGGCAAAAGAATGAATTGAGTCTTGTATGTGATACAGAAAAGAAAAATTCTTTACTCATTGAATTTAATTAACCAAGATTTCTATTATGTAAGGTTAATTAGTTATAGATGAAAATTCAATTACCCACTAATTTTCTTAAAAAATCCAACAAAATGTTTAAATCTTATTTTAGGAGTATAGGATTTAAATAAGATAGTGGGAGCTAATATGATCAGTTTAATTATTAATAATATTTTCAATAATTGAATTAATTATTTGTAATTTAATACACTAATAAACTGTTTTTCTTGTATCTTTTCAGTTTTCTCCCTGTGATAATCAAAATGTCGTCTGCAAATATATTTCATAAGAGTTTAGACAATAACATGCTTACCGGTCATAATTTAAAGGACTGGTTAAAAAACTTGAGAATAGTTCTCGAATTTGAAAACTTGGGTTATGTTTTGGAGGCAGAGATGCCTATACTATTAGAGGTGGATGCTCCATTAGAGGATAAGGAAGCCTTTAATAAATAGCAGGCTGATAATCGTAGAGTGAGACTCTACATGTTAGCTTCTATGAATCAGGAGCTACAGACCCGACATGAGAATATACAATCATTGTATGAGATATTGAAATCCCTACAAGAGTTGTATGGAGAAAATTCTCGTGTCGTCAAGTATGCGCTATGCAATACCTTATTTAATATGAAGTTCAGCGAGGGAGTCCCGCCTGATGATCACATCATTAAGATGATTAACATCATTAGGCAGTTAGACGTTTGGGACATACGGATGCCTTATCGTCTAAAGGTGAATTTGATTCTCTAATCACTCCCACCCAGTTTTAAAGGTTTTATTATGAATTATAACCTTAATAAAATTGAGCGTACTTTTCCTGAGTTGCACAATGAGCTTCAAGAATGTTATAAACAAAATAATAAAGGTAAGGAACATGAGAATGTTCATATGGCCACTACTAGTAGGACTAATAAATGGCTGTAACGCTCATCTCAAGGTCCAAAAGTTGGACCTAAGAAAAAGAAAGCAAGAAGGCTTTGCCTCCTAAACAGTCCAAAATCAAGTCAAAACCTAGGGGAAAATGTTTTCACTGCAGGGTAGAAGGACATTGGAAAAGGAACTGTCCTAAATACCTTAAAAGTCTCAAAAAGGCTAAAAAAGGTATGTATAGCAGTAATATGATTGAATCTGAATTAATTATTAATTTTAACGTTCATTCATGAGTTATTGATTCTACTGCTACATCTTACTTCTGTGTGTCTTTGCTGGTGATGTAGAATAATTCTTCTCTTTCAAGCGATGAAATCGTCTTCCGCATGGCTAATGAGCAATAGTTATTGCGGAGGCCATTGGGACGTGCGAGTTGAGACTCGTGTCAAGACACATTTTGAAGTTAGATAGGGTTTTGTATTATGCTTCTCTTGTACGGAATATTGTTTCTGTATCTGTACTATGTAATTATGGTTATTCTGTACAGTTTAATGAAAATGAATGTACATTATATTTTAGAAATGTATGTATTGGCAAAACAATTAATACAAATAGTTTGTATGTCCTTCAGTTAAGTAATAGTTATTCAATTTCTTTCATTACTAATAAAAGAATTAGAATTGAAATAAATCCTAAATATCTGTGGCATCACAGATTAGGTCATATCAAGGATAAGAGGCTTACTCAGCTTGGAACTAGTGGGATATTGATCTTATTGGGTTTTGAACCTTCTCCGACGTGTGAGTTGTGTCTTCGAGAAAAAAAGTATTAAGGTTCTACGATCAGATCGTGGAGGCAAGTACTTAAGTACTGAGTTTCAAGAGTTCTTAAAAGATAATGGGATTATCTCGCAGTTGGCTCCTTTTTATACACCTCAGCTTAATGGTGTATCGGAGAGAATGAATCATACCTTATTAGATATGGTGCGATTGATAGTTAGTTTTACAGACTTACCATTGTATTTATGAGGATATACTCTACAGACCGCTATGCACATTCTCAATAAAATTCTTTCCAAATCAGTCTAAAAGACCTCATATGAGATATGTAGTGGTAAGAAATCCAGTTTTAATTATATGAGAGTCTAAGGTTGTCCTGCGTATGTTAAGTTGATAAAATCTGATAAACTTGATTCCAAATCAGAGATAGGTCGGTTCATTGGATATCCTAAAGATAGTTTAGGATATCAATTCTACTTTCTATCTGATCAAAGAATTTCGATCAGTAGGAACGCATACGTCTTAGAGAAAGAGTATCTTGAAGAAGGAGGTGCGAGAAGAGAAATCGAGTTAAAAGAAGAGTCTTTTGAGCCTCGATCTAACCATGCTGATATTGGAGAATCCAGTCAGCAGACTTCTGTCCTAGTTAGTCCAATTCCAACTCGTAAATCCTCTAGAATTCCTAAATTCCCAAAGAAATATGGATTTCTTAATGAACATGATTTTGAATCTTACTTAGTAAGAACAACAGATCATGGAGATGATCCAAGAAGTTATGAAGAGGCAATCCTGAATAAATATTCAGGAAAATAACTAGAAGCAATGAAATTCGAAATGGATTCCATGCATATAAACCAAATCTGGGCACTTGTTGATCCACCAGAGGGAATAGTTCCTATTGATAATAAATGGATCTTCAAAAGGAAGATTGTTAAAGATGGACAGGTTGAGAGCTATAAGGCATGACTTGTTGCAAAGGGTTATACTTAGAAATAAGGGTTGGATTATAAAGAAACTTTTTTGCCCGTAGCTATAATAAAGTTCATCAGGATCATGCTAGCCATAGCAGCATATTATAACTGTAAGATTTTATAGATAGATGTAAATACCGCATTTCTCAATGGTTATATTGAGAAAAACCTGTTTATGAAATAGCCTGTCGGTTTTGTATCCTCTTCTAAACCGCATAAAGTATGCAAGTTGCATCGATCCATTTATGAATTGAAGCAAGCCTCGAGGAGTTGGAATATCCAATTTAATGAAACAATTAAAGCGTTTAGCTTCATCAAAAACCCAAATGAGTCTTATGTATATAAGTGGGTTAAATATCATGCAATCATGTTCTTGATACTATATGTGGATGACATATTATTAATGGGTAATGATATATGCATGATGGCAGAGATCAAATTTTAGTTATCCAAAACTTTCTCCATGAAAGATTTAGGTAATGCAACCTATATTCTCGGGATTCGAATCTATAGAGATAGATCGAAGATGATAATTGGATTATTCCAAAAGTTGTACATTGAAAAGATGCTGATGAGGTTTAGCATGGAGAACTCTGAGAGAGGTCTCTTGCCTTTCAATCACGGTCATCATCTTTCTAAAGATATCGGTCTAAAGACTGATGAAGAGCAATAATGGATGCGTAGCGTCCCATATGCATCAGCTATTAGCAGCTTGATGTACGCTATGTTATGTACTAGACCTAATATAGCCCATGCAGTAAGTGTTACTAGCAGATATTAGGCGAATCCTGGAGAGAAACACTAGTCAGCAGTGAAAACAATCCTTAAATACTTGAGAAAGACTAAGGATTTGATTCTAATTATGGATCTCAAGAGTTGAGTATTCATGAGTACTCAGGTTCTAATTTTTAGTCAAATGTGGATGATAGAAAGTCTACATCTGATTTCATCATTTTGTGTAATGGAGGTGCTATTAGTTGGAAAAGCCCCAGCAGACGATTACAGCTGACTCCACTACAGAAACTGAATATGCTGCTGCTTCAGAAGCAACTAAAGAAGCAGTTTGGATGCGCAAGTTTGTATCTGAACTAGGTGTCTTTCCTAGCATGGCTTATCCGATAAGTGTATTATGTGATAATACAGATGCTACTGCATAAGCTAAGGAACCAAGAGCACACCAGAAATCAAAACATATTCAGCGTAAATATCACATTTTAAGAGAACTTGTTGGTGTTGGAGAGATTTTAATCTAGAAGACATCTTCAACAGATAATGTCGCTAACTCTCTCACTAAAGCGATGACACTGAAGCAGCTGGACCAGCATCTTGAGAAAATGGGTATTAGATACTACAGCGAATGGCTTTAGTGCAATTGGTAATTTGTTAGTGTTGAATGCCCTAAAACCATTCGTGTTGTTGGTTTTAGGTATATTGTATTGAATTACTATTGTAATATGTATTGTACATATTTATTAATAAAATAAATTGTTTCAATTCATGTGTGTATATTGCTTCTTCTATCTATACATACTAATGATAGAATATATATATGAATTGTCTAAGATAATTAGATTATCTAAATAGTTCCCTACATAAGCACAGTAAGCACACTGAATGTCTCCGGTAAATATCATAAGATGATATTAGTACAGGTGACATAATAGTCATATCATTAGGACATTAGTGTGGATTAACAGTTAGAGAGCTATTTTTCAAACTTGACCAAAGTTACGATGAATCACACAAAAGTATATTGTCAATAATTCATCAAATAATTATACTAATATATTAACTACTCCTTAGACCTGAGATATCATAGTTGTTGATCAGTATAGATGCACATAGTTCATATGGTGTATAAATGTGAGACTAATTATATTTTGTACACACAAGCTAATTTGGTCATGTGTTGTTTATATCGAGATGCAAATGATTGTCAGATGGAATCCGTTAACTCAATACAAAGGATTTCGAGGTTCTGTTGACTCGGTCCAAATTCGAGTTCCTAGACGGATATTAGTAAAAGGCTGAAAATAAAATCTTTAGCCAAAGCATACATGTCATACGAAGAGTTCGTAGTGACAAGTTCAGCACGTATTGACTAATTATCCGCATATAACTAAATTTAGGATTTTGACATCCGTGAGCCCTAATTTAGTTAGGATTAGACAACAAAAGGAGATTATTCACATGCAATGTATAATTAATCATAAAAAGTTCAATGAAAAGTTTTTTCATTGTAGTTTAGGGACTATGGCATATTGCTAGACGTTAACCATAGTCGTTGAGCATCCGAATTGTTTGAAACGAACTCAATAAGATTGATTTCAGCTCACAACTAACTCTATAGTGAACCCAAGAGGTCACAACCAATAACTTGTGTTCTTCCTTACTATGTGAGAGATTAAATATTATCCGCAAAAGAACTAACACTCTCGCAGATAATATTTGGTCGAAAAGTGTAAATGGTTTATACGTTAAATGTTTAACAAACCTAAGAGCTTTATAAATTGACCCGAATGTGACTTAAAGTAAGTGATAATATTTCATCAATATTTAGAATTATAAATGGAATTAAAATAAATTTGTTCAAAACAAGTTTGGCTGAATTTGAGGTTAATTTATAATATAAGGTATAAGTGATATTTTATATTTACTATTGAAAAGCTTGTTGGACAAGCTTTGGGACTTATTTGTATTTGACTAAAAGACTAATGACACTTTAGTAAATGAGAAATATATATATATATATATATGGCTATTTCCTAATTTTTGGAATTAGTTTTTGATTATTATCAAAAACAAAAAAAGATCTCTTTCTCTCTAGCAAAAGGCCAAGGCAAGGATGACATAAGGGGTTTGATTTATTGGAGATCTTGTAATTTCAAAGTTTTTCTCTTTATCCCTAAGCTAATTGTTAGCTTAATTGCATGTATTATTGATTAATTTTGTGAAAATAATGATTAAATGTCATAAACCCTAAAATGATTAATTTCACGTCATCACATCTTTCAATCTCAAGTCAAAGGAACACATATGCTAACTCAACTTGGAAAGCCACTTATTGACGATTTTGTGGAATGTCTGTTATGAGTTTTTGGCGAGTCAATTCTGTGAACTCATTCTCCAATAAGCATTCACATATATGTACAAGTTTTCACAAATTTATTATCCATTGAGATAAACTATCTGAATATATCACATGTGTCAGTTTATCTGATTAGTAAACTTATAATCAAGAATCTTTTCGATAATATACTTGTTTAGAAAAAAACTCAATGAGACTTGGGCCTTATAGGTATGACACAGTGTCAATGCCTTAACCATTAGCAAAGGTCTCATAAAAGACAGATGGAATTCGAGGCCTATCTCAATCAACGAAATCTCAACCATGACATAATGAAGATCTTGGGTGTGACGTAGCTTGAGACTTTCTAAGTTCAATTAAAGGTCTCAGATCTAGATGTGAAAACCCGAAATCTCTTTTCCTAATAAATGTCTTAGGTATAATATGACATGACCTTTAATCAACGGTTACTTATGATCGTTGTGAAGTTCAAGCTTCACATATTTTTTCAAAATAGGAGAATATTTGTAGTATGGTGGATGTATTCTGCAAATAGAGCTTATGATCTTGTGATCCCCAAAAAACTAATGAATTCGGAATTATGATTCCATGATTTCCATAACACTAATAAATTTGAGATTATAATTTCATAATTTCTTAGAATACTGTTAAATTCGGGGTTATAATTCCTTGATTCCTTAAAATCCTAATGAGCTTAGGAGACATAATGTTAGTCAAATGAAACAGTCTATAAAAAGTAAGCAAAAGGTAACAAGTTACGATACAATACGAGAGATACAACTTACTAAATTTTAGCTATCAAATTACTATCATTATTCTCTCTCAAATACAGACAAAAACAAAACTCTAACTTAATTATTAGAGGATTTTCGCCAAGTCACCGGCTTGACCTATAATATTTTCTGTGATTTTAAGTAAAACAGCAATCGAACAAGCAAAAAAGACCATTATGGTGCATAGAATTATAAAGAGAATTTTACTGTATCAACAATATTATACAGTGAAGTTGTCTCAATGCAACAATTCTTTGTTACTATATTCACTACAATAAATATTTTTGAGTTTTTGTCAATTAATTTATCAATTTGAACAAATTCAAATTATCAATAAGTAAAATAAAAGACAAACTTGAATTATAGAACTCATCATCGATATTATTTAAGTGTATTATATTTTCATTCATGACACGCTTATAACATGCTGTGATTGTAAGAGAATTTAACCGAGTTTATGCATGCTTAGTTGACATGAAATCGAGACATATGATGCGATATATCTATTTATGTAATTATTATTATTATATTCATGATTTTAAATATGTTTTATGGTGTATTAAGTGCTACAATCTTAGGAAATGTCATAAAGTGATTTAATAAAAATATTTTTGTAAATTTGGAGGGTGTAGTAGCCATGAAGTGTATAATTAAAATTATATTATCACAATAAGATTATTTTTAAGACTTCACTTTTGAGTAAGGATATAGTTAAGTGAGTCATGTATGATATATAGATATATTCTAGGCCCAATTTATTTAGTTTAGGCCCAAACCCAAAAATTCATTCTTTCTACACATTTCTCTACAAAAATTCACTAATTGTTTAGCTTAAACAAGTTGTACGAAGATTTCTTAAGCAAGAAAAACCAAAGAAACCAAACCAAGCACCAAGGATTTTCTTGATTTTCATATAGGGTTCAATTAAGGAGAAAATTTCAAGGAGGCATACTTGTGTTTATGAAAATTTTGGTAAGTTTCTTGAACTTTATTTTAAGCTTAAAAACATGTTAGAAATTTGTAGGAAGCATGAATTTAATGTTGATGCTAGAAAATCTAAGTGACCAAATTTAGGGGTATATGTGTGTGCTTGTTTATTGTTTTCATACATGATGAACTTTATGATTTAATGATTATAACTTGGTGTTTTATTAATGTTGAGGGTATATAGTTGAATATTGCTTATGTCAAATGAAATTTTTTAATGTAATATGATGATTAAGTGGAATAGTGATGGTGGAACATGTTTGGCTATTATTGAAATGCCAAAATGATTGAATTTTTGGAGAAAATTATAAATGAATTTTGATGTAGGAAATATTAATTTTATGGGTTCAAATGGTGTCATGATATTTTCTTTAGGTTGAATATTATATACTTAATAATTATTAGAGAGGAATTGTTGTACTATGTTGGCATAATTTATCTTATGAAAATTTCATTTATCTTGGGTGTATTTTGAGTGCAACATTGGTTAATATTTTGGATATAGAAAAATTTGTGTTGGAAGCTTAATATGATGGCTAATATGAAGTGTTTTATTTGGATAAGAATTAATACTTATTGACTTTGTAGAAATAGCAAAAAAGTAGTGGGTAAGTGTAGGTAAAAGTGGATTACTTTATGTAACCTTTGGTGATTGATTTGGAATATGTATAGATAATGATGTTGTGCAAAATTAATGATATTTGGATGCCTAATAAATTATTTGTCTATATGTGTATGGAAGGATATTAAATGATGTAAAATGGTAAGATTCCTAGATTATAAATGAAATGAAAATATATGCATTAGTATTTCAAATGATTAAAGTTGGCAAGCTATGTTTCATGGATCGACATAATTATGTTTAAGGTTTTGTAATATAAAAGTAATATGTTTTCGGTGTATTGAATGAGGTTATGAATAGATGCCTTGATAAACGTCAACTAAGAGCATATGCAATACACACATTACATTAAGGTCAAATGTTTAGAATAAAAGTAGTGTATTAATTAAAAGATTCTCGATTAAAGCGCGACGCACAGGATCGATTCCCGAGCGCGCTCCAGTCGAACTAGATGAAAGGGAGCCACTGCCGTCACATGGCAAGTGCGAAAAAGGCTCACCTAAGGACCATAAATATTGATGTATGTGCATTTTAAAATTTTAAACAATTTAAACTAAAAATCAACACGTACCTTGTATGTCGATCTCCAAAATAAGTTACTCGTTATCTTATGGGCATGTCACACACACCGGTTTGACTTTGATGAGTTCCGGTTACCCAGATTCATGTAAGAAAACTCAAGAACAAGTTTTCTAGATTTTGAAAACTTCTAGTTCTTTGTGGAAGAGAGGTAAGAACGTGAAACACCTTTCACTACTTTCCTCTTCTTCCTCTTTCGCTCTCTATTGTCTTGTTTATTTCTTTTGGGTTTGTTCAAAACAAAACCTCATCCATTCACCAATGGAGTTCTCGGCAAAGAAAGGGGAAGAAGAAGAAGGTCAGTTGATTGTGTTGAGGAAGATTGCTTAGATAGATAACGTAGGATTCCAATGCATCTTATCTACACTCAACACTTGAGTATTTTCCCTACACCACCACCATCTTTTTCATCCCCACTTGTCCATTTTATTAAATGAACAAAGCCATTCACTAGCCCACTTGCCTCTTTATTTCATCAAATGATCAAAAGCAATCCATGTGTCAAGACTTGAGTCGTTGGCTTAAACAAATATCAACCAACTTGATGTATGTATTATATATACATATATTAATCCAATATTAATATATATATATATATAAAGCAAGGGAGAGTGAAAGTGTTTATTATTTTATTTATACAATATAAATAAAATATAATGATTATATTTTAATATTATATCATGTATAATTAAATATAATCATTACTTATAATGTTTAACATTTAAATATTAAATATAAAAAGACACTTGGCAACATCACATGGTGTCATTTGTCAAGTAAGGATCAATTTGATCAAATAACAATTATTTAATCAATAATAAATAAATAATTTATTTATTAATATCCTTATGACAAAATATCTTTTTCTTAGTTTTCAAATATTCGTAAATATATTTACATAATCTAAATTATTACCAAAATATTTTTCAAGCACACGTGTGTTAGCACGTCTTAGCCAGAAAATTAATTCTTCACAATAAAGAATTAAATTACCATCCAATCAAATATCGTAACAATATCATTAACTATCTTAACAATATTGTATATGGCAATAACCATCATCATCAAGTAACCGATGTGTGTGTGACCGTATGGATTCACTGTGAGCTGAATATGAGTGGATGCGAACCCCTTCACATCACTTTGGTACAACTCCATGCATCCGAAGTTCCCAATGATCATGCACAACCTCTAGCAAGATGCCACGACCCCTAGACACTAATGAATCTATATAGTCGTACGTATATATAGTAAAGTCTTTCTACTGTCAACTCCCGATCGAGTACGGGTCATAGAATCATCAAACCCTTAACTCAATTATAGGAGTAAGGTATCAAATTATATATGGGAACCATATATCCGAAAATATCTTTCCGGAAACACGTACTCTGATTAGAGATTTCATTTCCCTTGTATGATATCCCTGCCTAGGATCTCAAGCTCAAAATATCTGAGCCAGCAGATTTCATCTTGGTCATTACCTGTCGTCATACACCAAAAACACATTGCTAGCAAGCTTCTTTCACTAGGCATGGCTAGCTCGGTGCGATATACACAAGTGAACGATATGCCTCAATGCAGATGACAACCATAATATCTCAGGTCAAAGGATTAGTGGTACACTAATACGGTTGTGTGACATATCGTTGACTATGGATAATCACCCATGTGATTCGTCACATTTAGTCACGTTTAGTAACATATTCTCCAACGCATCACCTATGTTTATGCTCTTGAGACATGAGACTCGTCTCCCAACTATTAATATCCAATATTAATTCTTGGTAGTATTAAACATACTAGTCATGTAATGTCATAGTCTCATATGATATCGCCTCAACCAGGAACTAATTTGGATATATTCTAATCAAAACTCTGTACTCATATATACAACTCCTTGCAAATAAAGGCATGGCATCATAATACATTATGGGATCTCATTCTGTATTATTTATTTATTAAAGCAACTGTAAATGCAAAATTATATAAATGTGATTTTTTTAATCATAAACAACTTTACAATCAATTATAGAAATATTTATATCAATGATTGATATTTCTAAACCACATAACACGATTGGTTGTAGGGCATATCTCCAACATTGATACCATTTGTTCATACACAAGGTTACTTATTTTCGCATTTACCTTGTGTATGAACAAATGGTATTAATGTGTCAATATAGCAGAAGGAAATCTTGTTCAACGAGGTGATTAGATCTGGAAGTGTTTTCAAAGTTTTTCAATAAAATAATTTAAATGTTTAACTGTGCTACGAATCTAAGATTTATGAATGTTTTATAAATATGAAATTTAATATGTTTGGAGTAAGGTTAGAAATAGAAAATGTGTTTGAATACTTATGAAATTTTTCTGTAGATGGATAATTTATGATAAATCGATCTTGTGCTGATATTTGATGAATATGATGAAAAATGATATACATAATTTCATGATTTATGACTATAGTGTAAGTGCTCGATATAAGTGCGTCTGTGCATAGATATAGATATATGGATTCTGATCTTACTAAAAAAATAGGTAAGAGAGAGGTTACTTATTTTTGCATTTACCATATGATATAGGAAAAATGAGATGTTACTACTAGATAAGTTAATGTTTGACACCGCACCCCTTATACAGGATAACGTTTGGGCTTAATAATTTTTATTCTATATACTGATGTAAAATAACTCATTAGTAAGTTTCGAGATATCAATTAGTAGCGCACTAGAGAATGTCTCGGATGATAATTTTCTAGCAAATCTAAATTCCTTTATTGAAGCATTTACAAATTTTAAATATAAAAATATTTTCTATTACTTATTTTAATTATAAGCGAATGATTGAAATTATTGTGAAATATTATATTTTTTTTAAAACATGACACTCTTACTTTTATGTTCTGATTTCAATTCACCGTCATCCATCTATTCAATAAGTTTGTACTTATGTCTTATTTTAAAAAATATATATATTTTTAAATTAAACAATTTTGATGAAGTCGTCAGTTCACACTCAAGCTCAAATTTTGTGGTTTGCATTTTGTTGGAGACTTTATTAAGTATTCAATGTTCTTCATTGATATGTATATAAATTTTCTAGGAGGGATTCAAAAATTTTGTATCGTTATTTGGTTGTCAAAAATATTACGTTTATAAATATTATGTATATGTATTATATTATGTGATTTTATACATACATACATATATATATATATATACACACACACATACATACATACATACATACATATCTATGTGTGTGTGTGTGTGATACTAAAAGCCTTACATATTCATGGGGAATATTATTGAAAGGTATACCTCGCGAGTATGACGATTGTTAAGTATTCAGATATAAGGATCGGGGCGTGACATGAATACCATATAACTATAAAAGAATTATATTAAAAATTTATAAATTTGTATAAATAATCAAAAATTCATACAAAAAAGATCGATGTTAGAGCATAAACTTCAACAAAAGAAATATATTTTTATATTTAAGTAATACTAAATATCCCAAAATATTATCCAAAAAAATATTTTCAAATGACTTGACATTCACTATATTTACTATATGGCTAGTTAAAATATATAATAAATACCTTTAAAATTTGAAAAAATGTATTATCAATATGCATTATCAATGAAAGGACACTAACTATTTTACATTGTTAAAATATATAACAAATATCTTTACAAATTGTAAAAATGCATTATCAATGAAGGGATACTAACTATTTTACTTGTCATGTTATTTGAGATGCATTTTAAGAAATGAATTTTGGATGTCTAATATTACTCTTTATATTATAATGCTTAAAATTTATTATTGTAGTTATAATTTGATCATTTTAATAAGATTTATTATAAATTATAAATTATTTTACTAGTATGAAAAATCGTAATCGTGAGAGCTTGATTAGTTTTGAGTAAAGATTAGGATTAAATATGATCAAGAAATCAATTTGAACCGAAACAAGGATTATCTTCTCCCCTATTTTGATTTTAGAGTGGAACATAATAACATATTTGCACTTATTCCTTATATGAAAACATTATTATTATTTTAGATTAGTTTAAATTCAAATAAATAAATAAACGTTGCCAAATCTTTAATCCTAAAAGTAAATTACTAAAAAAAGAAAAATACAAAGCCGGCACTCACCCACTGCCCTCTTGTCAAAGCTAGGATTTAGGGATCTGTTTGATACAAATGGCAGATTATGTCTTTATTTGTAAAAATATAAATATTGAGAGATACAAATGTTATTACCTATTAGCTAATAAATCTCTTATAAAATTCGTCAAAATGAAATAAAATCTTATAAAAATTTCAACTTTCCATATAAAGAGAGGACAATGATTTTGATGGAAATGGATAAATATTAATTTGATTAAAATATAAGCTAACTCTATTATATTCAAAATCTTTCTTAAATTTTAAAAATAGTGATAAACAAACCGCACCATTGTAAGGAAGATTTTTAGGACTTTTTAATTATAACTTCTTTAAATATATCTTATATTTAATGAAAAAAAAATTAAGAGAGTTTGAACAAAAACTTAGAAGTTTTTTTATTATTAATTATTTAATTATCAATACAAGGCTTATAAAAATTGTGTAATTATTTTAGAATAATATTAGGGGATATAAATTTTTATACAAATTCTTTTGTACAAATTGACTGGTAAAATTATATTATTATGTCATGTACTATATATATATATATATAT
>JAXCLQ010070766.1:0-13699 GCA_035584115.1 Cedrela odorata
GAATCTTGAGGGAATTGGTTTTGGTTGCCATTGAATTGTTGATTGTGAGAAGAGAGGGTTCTGCAATTTTTATGAAGCGAAAAGAAAGATGGCGGTTGGTTTTGGCGGGATTTAATTTTAGGCACTGGAGATGACGATAATACCCTTAGTTAGTTGTGCAAGTATCAATCGACAATAGCCAAAGAATAGAAAAATTAATTTAAGCTCAAACCTGATTTTTGGATAAATTTGTCAAAAGTTTATAATATATATATATATATATATGATTTTTCTTTCACTTGTAATATCATAATTCACTAATATAAATATATATATATATATTTAGTAAAGATTTAATTTTTTAATAACAAACCATGAAAGAAAAATATCATTGAACATAATAATAATTAAATATGTAATATCATAAATAAATATATATAGAAAAATATTATAAGAAAAGCAAATATTTTTAACAGAGGAGGATTTCTTGATATATGATCATATTTATTACAAATCGTTGATATAAATCTCTCAGGGGTTCCAAAAAAAATTAATCAAGAATCTACGTATGACATGCTTGAGAAGTTTTATAATATTACTTCTTGAAAGTTTTTTTTGCCATATCATATCAAAAAGTTTTTAAAAAAATGCATAAAATGAAGTGTTTGAATTAAAATTATCATTTTTTAAAAAAAAAAATTACGTTGTTTTAATGTAGATAAATGTAAAATACAAGATTAAAAAAATTTAAAATATTTAATAAAAGATAGTGATATTATGTTTATATTTTAAAAAAATTTACAAGTTCTTTTGTATGGCTACTACAATTAAAAGTTATCATGTATGCCTAGAGTTTGGTTTTTTATTAACTATGTTCTCATTTATCCTAATTTACCTTCAATAATTTTAGCATTAAATACAAATAATATAATGACCCTAATTCTACAAAAAATTTGGCCGAGTTTCCTATAACAAGGACATATTTCATATTTAAAACCTACAAATTTTTAATTTAATACACTTTCAAAAGAAATTTCTTCACCAACTACTTTCATTTCATAAAATTACAACATTACATAATCATATTAGGATCTAATTTTCTATTTACTCTATAAAACTATTTGAAAAATTATACAAACTTTGTTTTCATATACATATTTTAAATCTATCTACATCATCAAAAGTTCAAAAAAGAAACATGATAAAAACTTTATTTATTTTTCTAGCTAGAGTATCACCTGTCTTCTTAACTATTCCACCTCTAGCATCACTAAAAATTTAAAAAGTAAGGGTGAGTTAATGTCAAATAGTTATTTACATACAATCACATATTTAAAAGTTAAATAAAAATGAAAGATAAAATATTTTCTAATTTTCAATAATATTTTAACAAATATTTAGGGCAGCAAAATGCAATCATTCTTCCAATTTAGAAGGCTAAAACTGACAATTTCCATGCCAAGTGTCTTTCTCAATTAGTCATGCATGCTTAAAGCTTTTATTCCATCAACACCTATTCAATTATTTGGCAAATTCTTATGCCAAAATTTTGCATAAAGCATGCACATTTCCATTTCAATTTCATTGTTTCCACTTACTAATATGATAATAAAATAATAACAGTAATAATAATACTATAATAAATAAATAAATAAATAATGATAACATTACTCCTATCATCTAATAAGAATTTCATCCTCAAAATTCATGCACTTGACTGAACAATGCTGAACAACGCCGGATATCGAGTACACATGTAATCCTTGAGTCCCCATGTAACTTCTTTTATACCATAATATTTCCACAAAACTCTCAACAATTTTATAACCTTATTGTTAAGAACTTATTCCTTACAATCCAATATTTGAATTGGTTTCTCTTCATAATTAATATTCTCATTTAAAGTAAGATCTTTTCATTCTAGTTTATGCGAAAGATTTGGTTGACACTTTTTAAGCATTGAAATATAAAAATCATCATGAATATTCGATAATTGAGGAGGTAGCGCTAATTTATAAGAAACTACATCAACTCATTCAAAAATTTCAAAAGGACCAAAAAAATCTTGGAGTAAGTTTCCCCTTTTTTTTTCAAATCTAGTAATACATGTGCGAGATTTGACTTTCAAGAAAACGTGATCATATACATAAAACTTCAATGGCCTTCTTCGATCTATATAATTCTTTTGACAACTTTGGGTTGTAAGAAGTACGTTGTCTAATTAACTTCTTTTTTCTTTTTCTTTTTTTGTAGTTTCCTTCACCAACTTTAGCCTAGCATGTAGGAGATCTACACAATTTGACATACAACGCCTTAAAAGGTGCCACTCCCAAGTTGAACTGATAGCTATTATTATAAGCAAATTCCACTAAAGGCAAATGATTAGCCTAAAAACTTTGAAAATCTAAAGTACAAAATCTAAGCATATCCTCTAGTATTTGAATAACTCTCTCATATTGACTATCTGTGTGAGGATGATAAATTATACTAAATCTTAATTGAGTACCCATAGCTTTCTGCAAATCTTTCTAAAATAGAGATGAAAATTCTAGAGCTCTAACTGAAACTATTGACAAAGATACTCCATGCAATCTCACTATCTCCTGAACATACAATTTACTCAAGACTTCTAAAGAATCTATATAATTGATAGGTAAAATGTAAGCATATTTGTTTAGTCTGTCCATAATCGACCATATGCTTTCATAACTCTTCTAGGTTTTAGTTAATCCTCTCACAAAAAATATTGTCATGTGTTCTCATTTCCATTCAGACACTGGAAGAGGTTGAGACAACCCTGTTGGTTTCTGATGTTTCACTTCACTTATTGACATATCAAACATCTAGTCACAAATTCTCTCACATCTTTCTTTATCCCATTATACTAAAAATATTTACCCAAATTTTGGTATATTTTTGTACCAACGGGATGTATAGTAAATTTTGATTAATGAGCTTCACTAAGAACATCCTCTCTAAAAGATTTGATAGAGGTACAAAAAGTCTACCAGCAAACCTTAAACTACTAGAAGAATTAATTAGTCATTCATTGTTTTTCCAAAACTTGTCACACACTCACTCGATTTAAGAATCATTTTGTTGAGCTAATAATTGCATCTGCTCCACCAATGAAGAAAACTCATTAACATTCCGAACAATTTCTTACTTAAGATATCTACTACCACATTAGCCTTACTAGGATGGTAATGCAATATAAAATCACAGTCTTTTAAATACTCGAATAACCTAATTTGTCTCAAATTATGTTCTTTGTGGGTTAACAAATACTGAAGGCTTTTGTGATATAATAATAAGTCAAAAACTTTCACTATACAAGTAATACCTTCATAATTTTAAAGCAAAAATAATGGTAGCGAGGCATAAGTCATGCGTAGGATAATTATGATCATGGCAGAACTATATACAAGCATTTTTCATATCTACATAAGAACAAAACCAAGACCTACCCATGAGGCATCACAATAAAGCAAATATCTCAGTCTACGCTTAAGAATAATTGAAACCAGACTTGAGGCTAAGTGATTCTTTCGTTTTATAAATACTTGCTCGCATTCATTATTCCATTCAAACTTCACCCATTTTCTAGTCAAATGAATTAAAGATCTTGTTATTCGGGAAAAATCTTTTACAAATCTAAGATAATATCCTGCTAAGCCAAGGAAACTTCTGATCTCAACTACCCTTTTTAGCCTATTCTAGTTTAACACCTCTAATTTAACAAGATAAACAGAAATACCTTCTTGAGACACCACATGTCCAAGAAATTTAACTTCAGCTAAATAGAACTCTCATTTAATCTATTTTGCATATAATTAATGCTTCATCAGTACTTGCAAAGTGGTGCGTAAGTATTGCTAATGCTTCTCATTTGCCTTAGAATATATTAAAATATCATTTATGAATACCACTATAAATTGATCAAGGTACAAATGAAAAACTATATGCATCAAATCCATAAATACTGGAGGAGTGTTTGTTTATCTAAATGGCATCACTAGAAACTCAAAATGCCCGTATGTAATACGAAAAAAAGCTTTTGGAATATTTTCATCTTTAACATTTAATTGGTGGTAACCATATCAAAGATCAATCTTTGATAAATATTTAAAATCATGCAACTGATCAAACAAATCATCCATTTTAGGTAACATATATTATTTATTTTTTGCCGTTACTGGATTCAGTTGTTTATAATCCATACACAATCTCAAACAACTATCCTTTTTCTTGGCAAATAAAATTAGTACACCATAAGGAGAAGTTCTAGGTTGGATAATCCCTTATCATGTAATTCTTGTTAATGAACTTTTAACTTTTGTAACTACACTGAAGCCATTCTAAGGAGAGCCATATAAATAGGAATGATAACAAGATATACCAATATAGCAAAGTATATCTCTCTTTTAGGTGGCAACCCAGTTAAATGATAAGGTTATAACCGACAAACCAATCAAAATTAATGTAGATTGTAACTCTTGCAAGTCTTATGCATGAATTTAATAAGTTTATATTTTTCTTTAAATATATTGGCAAAAAATTCATCTTATATTTCCACAAGATGAAGACTATATGATTATGCAATATTTGTAATACCCTAATACCCCTATACCCAGAGATGTTACCAACAGTACACTGGGGGATGTCTTGGGAGATAGTTTTCTGACAAGCCCAGAGGTTTTGATTGAGCATCCACAGATTTTTTATATAAGAAAACTATTATATGCTGCTTGTGATTTTAAGTAAATGGTTTTAATATTTTGATAAAATGTTATGATTTTAATAGTTATACTCTTACTCCTTATTTATAATTTTTCACTTTATGGTATCCACTTGCTGGGTCCTTAGGACTAACCTCCCTCATCTTTCAGTTTTGAAGGTAAGACAAGTAAATAGAAAGAAAAAGCAAAGTGGAATTTTTAGTACAACAGAGACACAGCCGGAATTATGAGATTATTCAATCTAGATTATATATTAAATTATTCTGAGTTTTATAGGTTAAATTGGGGTGATGTGTTGTTCAGTTAAGCTTGAATCTCGGTAAAAAATCGAACTAGTTTCAATTTTCGGTAGATCGAGTTTGTGTAAAATGATTGGAAGTGTTTACATTTTTACTGCCTTGGTTCTATGGTTATTTCCTTAGGATATAAATTTATCTTAATATAGACTCAAAGATGATGATGTACTCCAGGATATGAAGTTAAATCAGAGGTTTGGTTGCACCTCCTACAGAGAATGGTGAGAGGTGATAGAGAGGAGTTGTTTGTGATAAAAAAAAAGGTGAGATATGAAAACATACTAAAATACAAAAAGAAGTATGGGATAATAATGTGGCATTTAAGGTAAGGCACTCAGTATGAAAATGACAATAGAAGACAAAAGGGTGCCAAAGAAAATTTCCTCCTGAATTGTGGGTATTAAATTATAAGAAAATATATTGGGATTAAATACAATTTTGGAACATAGGTATACAACCAAGAATGTACTGGACTATATACATACTACTTTATAAAGGCATGCTTGGGTTGTAACATTAGATAATATTATTCTCTTTCTATCAATTCTGAGGTTTTCTTGGGGAAAGGCAGGAAATTGTACAGTATGGAAGAAACATAAGTTTTAAGAGAAAATTTGTTTAAAACAATAAAGAAAAAATGTTGATGAAGTCCATTTGAAGAAAACGAATAAAAAAATGCTTAATTAAAGGCAAACTTAGAAATAAACAGGAATAAATGTTAGTTTCAAATAGAACATGAATAGAGTGAAATAATGAAAATAATGAAAATTTGGGATCAAGATGAAAATGATGCTTTGAACTTCTATCTCAATTATTTTATCTTGATTAGATGACAATTTTATTTGCACTGGACATGAAATATAGTCGAAGTTATTAATTAGTTTAACTTTTTTCACAAAAAGTCAGAGATCACAATTTTAATCTGAATGCAGAAGAGGACCTTAAGCCTTATAGGTTTTGGTTTAAAACTAATTCAAAACTTTATGATAAAGGCAATTTGAGAAGAAAGGAAAAGCTGAAAACATTAAAAAGCTAGAAGGAAATTATAGGCATGTTGCTGGTCCAGTTAGTAATACCTAAGAGGGGGGTGAATTGGGTTTTTAAAATTTAGCAAATAAAATAGTATGTAATGCAGTGCAATAATGAAACATTAGTTAGAGAAAGAAATACAAACAAAGTTTTATAATGATTCGGCGAATCTTGGCCTACATCCACTCTTTCTCGGATGCAAAAGACTTTCACTAAGGTTCCACTAATTTCTTATTTTAACGGAACAAGAGTAACCCAGTACACTCCTTCTAAGGTGAAGGAAAACCTTACACTCTTTTATACGGATAAAAAGTAACCACAAAGATCTTCTTTGGTAAGGGTGAAGAATTACCCAAAACTAAATTTCAAATGTATTTTTTATTTTTGCTCTCACACTAGAGTGAATATTTCAATAAGTTTTTCACAAGAAAATTTTCTCTCATACAATATTTGAAAGAGACACAATAGAGAGAGAGAGAAAGTTCAGTATTTTTGTATCTCAGTGTTATTCAATGATTTCTCGTTGATATTGATTACCAGTAAAATGTGCTGAAATTTTACTGTATATCTTCTATTTATATCTATCCATTTTTGTGAAGCTGCCCATGTCCAACGGCTTGATTTGGTGTATTTAATGTTTGCCATTAATACTGCAGAAATTACCGTTGAACTTTAAATTTAAAGAGAGTATCGATCTGTTTTTTCATATATCAATCTCTTTAAATGAACAGTATAATTTGCATCCTGAGTATCGATCTTCACTTCTCCAAGTATCGATCTGTTTGTACTCGAAGTATTTTTGGGTTTTGGTAGATCGATTTGTTTCTGTTAGATATCGATCTGGTTTGCTCCGTATTATTTTTCAACTCTCTATAAAGATCATGTATCGATATGTTGAAGTTCATGTATCGATCTGTTGAAGTTTATGTATCCATCTGGTTGCCTCTATAATTATTTTGTAACTCTCTGTGAAGATCATGTATCGATCTGTTGAAGTCCATATATCGATCTGATTGCCTTTATAATTATTTTGCAACTCTTTGTGAAGTCTAAGTATCAATCTGTTGATCTTCATGTATCGATCTGTTTCCTCCCATATCGATCTGTATGTCTCTGAGTATCTATTTATTTGCTTTTTAATACACTTGAATATAGATTTGTTAAGGAATAAACTCAAGCATATTCACTTCAAGATTATGAGACAAATTTAGGACATATTTAATTTAGTCATTATAAAAAACATATCATATATTTATGTTTGATATCATCAATATCTCTTATGATATCATCACATGTATGGTCTAATGATAAGTTTAATGGTATGTCAAGAATTAAGAAAGAAACAAATTTGGTAATCATGTTAAACCCTATTCTTTGAACAAAGGGATAAAGTAGTTATTTATATGGCATTTATTTCACACATGCATGATAATAGTTAGTTAACATGCAATAGATGCTTAGGTGATTGAAGTTAATTCATGGAATGTGAATCAAATGAATCAAGTAAGTTGAAATTGACATATATGGGATTGTTGTATAATACCCTACGCTAATGTATTCGACGATCTTGCTAGTTGATTAGCGAGCAGAGTCAAGGGGCAGCGCTCTTGCGGGATTCAGGGGGCAGAGCCCCCAAGAAAAATTTTTATTTTAAATTTTTATGAGAAAAAAAATAATTAGATAGGGAATATCAATACTTGAGGCCAAAGGTATCAATACATGAAGAATACAGATCAATACTTAATGAAGGGATCGATATCTTCAATGAAAGATATCAATACCTTACAAGTCAGTAGCTTGGGAAGAAATTGTAAACTGAACTGATCGATATTTATGGAGAAAGTATCGATACCTACGAAACAGAAAGTTCAAAAATAATTACAAGAATGACCAGATCGATACCTTTCTCGAAGGTATCGATTCGTGGTAAAATAGAGAGTTGAAAAATAATTACAAGGCGAACCAGATCGATACCTTCATCAAAGGTATCAATACATGAAAAAATGGGGATCGATCCACAAAGGCAACTATATCGATACTTGAGGTCAACGAAAATTTCAGAATCGATGCTAAGGGAAAGTATCAATACATAAGTTCAAAAGTATCGATACCTTTAAAAAACATATCGATACTTGGCGCTAATCTAGGTAAAATTTGAACAAATCGGCCATTTCTTCTATTTTTATAAATACTGAATTGGGGAAGCCAAATCCAATGTCTTCTTCCTTTACGTATTCTTCTTATCTCTCTAAACACATTTTCCCCCACGTACTCTCTCTCTTACGAATTTTCTTAAAAATCAAGTCCAATCTTTTAAAATTTTTGTCAAAATTTATTTATCAAGTGATTCACGACCTTCTCATCTATGATGTGATACCGAAAGTGAGCTAGAACATGCAATATTCAATAAGAATGAAAACTAGGGTTTTGAAACCAAATTAGGGATTTACGTTCAAAAGATAATATGAGGTTCCTACACATCTCTACTGGCAAAAGGTAAGCTTATTAACCTATTTCAAGTGCAGTTTTTATGAGATTGAACATGTGAAAACCTTGGGTTACTGTTTACCCAAAAGTCCACATTTATTTGCGTAGAAAATTAAGTTTTATATGATTAATTAAGATAATAGAAAGTATGTAATGATTGCGATGTGTTGGAAAAGCATTTGGAACATATGAATTAATTTCGTTATAGACGACGATGTGAAATCTGAATAAAATGACTATGGGATTTCAATTATTGAAAATCGGTTAAATGACATCGATTAGTAAGCCTCGTAAGGTGTATGTGTCAACTACGAACATTTAGATACATTTTTCACGAAACATGCATTCAATGTATTATGTTTAAGATATATCAGAATTGTGGAATTGATTAAATATACATGTGTTGTAATAGATTCCGAGAACTTGCGTGAAAGACCAATTGAGCATGAGAAAACGTAGTGGGAGTGGATACCCTCCCCAAAGTTGTGAGTGAATTTATACATACATAAGTAGTAAATAGATTGCTTGTGATATCTATATGTACGTATGTGTGTTATGTATATTGGTTATTGTTGTTTTATACTTCATTTTGATACTGGGATGTATGACTTTATATGATCTGCTATTTGATAAAATTATAGATACACATGCTAAAATGGCCAAGAAGCCGAAATTAATTTATACATTTTATAATTTGTGTTTGATAATGAAATGGTCGGGGAGGCTGAGTTTGATCTAAATGAATTGAAATCTTGATTAATATTGAAATGTTTTTAAATACATGTTTATTGGTGATGTGAGGCTGTTAAGGCCAGTTATTAATATATAGCCAGTGGGCCAGGTTATTTATTGTATATACAGGGTTATAACCTATGGACGGACCTATGAGAGGTCGTGTAGGTTAATGGTGCCGCAGTGGAGCTATATAAGGGAGGATAAGTCATGGTAAGCCCATTATGAACAGTTATGCGAATGCGCGGTTATATAAAGACCTTATGGATAGTCTTGGCGATTTGATAGGGATCTCATGTATTTGATAGATATAACGAGGACAATCACTTTTTCACTAAGTGACTACCCAGGCCAACATCAGTGAAATTGGCTTGATTTATAAATGCATGTTTTACATAAATTAAATGATTTTAAAATGCTTATGCAATAGTTTCTATTTTACAAGAATGCATTACATATGATTTTTATGCATAATAAGTTTCTTGATGGATTTCGACGTTATCTCAGCCAAAGTAGCAGTCAAGATAATATGGCCAGCTCGATTTAGCTGATTTAAGTGAATGCAGACCATTTCTACATTGTTTTCAGTTATTTGTTAAACATAGAATGTAAGTAAATATATATTTGAGCATATTAATAATGAAATCCTAATATCTATACTTGGAAATGTGTGTGCATGTATATATATATATATATATGTATGTATGCGTTCACTCACTGAGTATAGTTGTATACTTACCCCTCACAATTTCAGCTTTCAAGCTAGGAGCGTTAGTCCTCACTGGACTGGTAATGGCAGTTAAGTACACTCGACACACTGGGTAGCTCTGTCTTCCTTAATTCACAGTTATGTATTTGGTCCACTAGATACGTGTTTTTCTAGATATGCAAATATTTTTTTCTGAACTTTGAATTTCTTGGGAATTTGTTTTATGATTGAAAATTGAGAAGAATTTAAACTCTGATGATTATGTAAGAACCTATTATTTTGTTCAACCCCTATGTAATGTTTTAAATTAATATTTTATTATTATACGTGTTGTAGATGAATTGATTACGGATATCAATGCTTTGATATTGATAATGTCATGGATGGGAGTTTGAATTATAAACTGTTTTCAAGTATTGAGTAAATAATTTGATAGCCTTACAGGCTCTTGTGGTACATTCTGGATATAAAGTGTGTATCATGAGGATCTATGGCGATTGTCACAAAAGAACCCCAGGGTCGGGGCGTGACGTCGTATAATAAGAACTAGATATTGAATGCATACTTGAGATAAAATTAATATTCCTAATTTACAGTCTTATCAGGATTGAGTAATTGTTTAGATAAATTGTGAAAGTAACAGCTGAGGCTACTTAGTTCTAAATGGGATCTCCTTAATCTTATTTTGTCATGTATATAGCTTGGTTCTTTTAATTATATACTGGCAATTAAATAGTTGAAGGTTATTTCGTTATGGACATATTTATAAATTCTTCAGATGATATATATTTATTACATGTAGTATCAGATAGGCAGAGCAGGAAATGTGAAATAACTTTTTAGGAACTTATAGTGTATTGATAAGGAAATATGGCATTCAAAAATTAAGTTTATGAAAGAAATATATTGATTATTATGAGTTAAATTTGGAGTAGCAAGTATAGTAGTATTAAACCACAGAGGATTAAGAAATAGTGTTAGTTAATTATTCAATAAGAAATTTTATTGGTGACAATGATTTCAATTTCTTTGGAAAGAAGTATTGAAACATTTCTGAGATCATAAAGAATGAATGACCTTTCATAGAAAATGATCACGAAAGGAAGGATTCCAAGGATGAGAAATGATTTAATAACCAAGTAAAAATCGTTGTGATAATTAGTAATATTTTCATGCTGATAATATTAGATGAAGAATTTAGAGATGAATTGATTTTCATTTTAAGTCATGCATTTCACATATATCTAAATAAAGTATTAGTGGAAAACGATACGTTAGGTGAATTAAATGGATTAAGAAGAAATATGATTCTGTGTATATTAAAGAACAAAAATGAGGAAAAGAGCTGGACAGATCTTAGCAAATAATTGATTATCCAAGTTAGGGATGAAAATAATTGTAGACTATACCGTAAATATGGATGTTAAAAAAAAAACCCTAAAGTCAGTTAGGGACCTCAAAATTAGTAGTTTAAAGAATTTAACGAAATTTTAAGTACATTAATTGAGAAAATAAGTATTGAATAAAAATAATTAGATGAGATAAGGAAATTGTCACATCATCTATCAGATGAATCGTGCATTTTAATAAGAAATCTTTATCAAATCATTTCAAATTCTTGAGAGAGTGAAAGGAGAAAATATGGAATTGCATGATAAATCACACAGTCTAAACTCTTGTATCATTGGTTTGTTTTGATTTGAGAACAAATCAATTTTAAGGGAGGTAGAACTGTAGAACCCACAATTTTGATACAAATTGAATTTATTAAATTTTAAATTAATGACAAGGTTTCAACATAGATTGTGAGAAAAATTAATCGAGGTTACGCATGTAAAGATAACACGAAATTAAGGCATAAAATATTATACAACTAATTAGGTGATTATGATTATATCCTTAAATACAATATATATATATATATATATACATATATATTTAGTGAGAGTGCATTGACTACTGAAGTGGATCTTGTGAATACTTTTTTAAGATTGTAAGGGCTAGTAACAAAGTTTATTTTCAAATGACATTGGCTCAAATTGAGAAAATTGAAATGTATATTGATGCAAACGAGTCTGCACAACTACACATACAAGAGGGGGAACTCACATGAAACGCTTGGCCTTAAGTTTTGTGATCAGTCCACTTAGTAAACTTAATGGATCTTGTGACTGCTATCTTTAAGTCCCTTCAAGTCCTGTGTGAGTTCCTCCTTTTGTATGCGTGGTTGTGTAAGCTCGTTTGCATCAAATACTTACAATGGTTACTATATAAGAGCCAAACACATGGGGTTGCCACTTCTTTGATGCATTCTTCATTACAAACAATACGATTAAGTCAAGGAAAAAATTTCTGAATAATTACTAAAAGTAAATTGTGTTGGAGTTACTAGAGTTTATAAGGCTGAAAGTTATTAAAAGAACGATACGAAAGAGGGAGAAAGCAAAGACTTGGGAAAACAAACCGCCCTCGTGGGTGCACAAAAAGCTAAACAAACTTGTCAAAATTTCCAAGCAAGTACTTTTGGTAAAAACTAGTATGCATGAATTTGAAGTGCTTGAAAATATTAAAGATAAAATATACATTATGTTGTTGATCTTAGGAAAACATATTGTGAATTCATGGGTTAGAAAATGAGTTGATTTCCATGTAAACATGCATTAGCAGGTATTATGCACAAACATGTTGACCATGTAGATTGTGTTGATAAAGGTTTAACATATATTATCATTGTAAGAAATTATTCGTCTTGTTAATGAGCAATTGAGACATCTTTTTCTTTTTCTTTTTCTTTTTAGAATTCACTAATAATCATAAAAAAAAAAAGTAAGTTATTTTATCTCCATAAAAGTTATTAGAAGCATTTTTTTACCACGTCATTCATCAACTTAACAGAGAAAATATAGCAAAAGTTTTGTCAAGAAATGAAAATGAAATTGACTGAAAGTTTTTGGACTAAAATAGTGAATACGAGAAATATTAAGGATATTTGTGATTAATATTGAAAATAATTCAAGTTAAATAAAATCTCTTAAGAATGTAAGAAGTAAAGTGAAAATTTCTTATTGAATTCGGGATAAATTGGGATGTAACATTCAAGTCATATAGACATACTGTTAAGAGATTTAGGTGTCAGTTGCGATTGCTATAAGTTACAAAAGATTATAGTATTGTTGTGTTGAAGAAATAATTAGATGCTAAGAAAAAGGGATATATAGGTGATTGGTAAAATGTGATTTTGAAAGTGTTGTAAGTTTCAAGAGTAAGATGTTTGTGTTGGGTAAATTTTAAGTATCAAAGTGCTGAAAATGTGTAATGGTTATAATAACAAACATGATGGATATAATTGTCTTTTTATTAAAATGATGAGATTATAATAAGCTTTCTAAAAATTACATTAAATGTTGTCTTGAATGATTTGATAAAATGTTTTTTAAAAGCAATCCTTTTACTACTTCTAAAAGTTGTTGGTAAAATAAACCGCTTAAATTTCCTTTACTAAACATAAAATTTAAAATAAGTTATTTATAGCATTTTCACAACAATATCAAACGAGCTCTTAAGCCTTGTTGATCACTTTTTTCTAAAGGTTGTTTTTATTTTTATTTTTATTTTCTAACAAACGAAATACTTGTTCGGTTGCTATTTTTTAAAAATAATTTGTAAACCAAAGAAAATGATTCTTACACTTTTAAACTATATAATAGAAAACAATATATTTGAAAAAC
>JAXCLQ010070767.1:0-13698 GCA_035584115.1 Cedrela odorata
ATGAATTATTAAAAATTAAATGAAAAGTTCTCATTCTTTCTTACGGTTAAGGCAAGGGATGGCATATGTGGATTTGATTTCTTGGAGATCTTGTATTTTCAAGGTTTTTCTCTTCATCCTTAAGCTAATTGTTAGCTTAATTGCATGTATTATTGATTAATTTTGTGAAAATACTGATTAAATGCCATAAACCCTAAATGTTTAATTTCACTCATCAACATCTTCAAATGGTATCAAAGCATGTTATGATATTGATTATATTCTTAATTTGTTGATGGAATGGTTGATTTTGTAATATTGAAGTTTGGGTATAAATCGGAGAATTTAAGGTTTATGGAAATTCTTTTGGTTTCATTTGACAAGATGATGAATAGTTCATCATCTTGATGTGCTAATATGATTGGATAAATCATATGATGATAATATGGAACTATGGATATTTGATTTCATATGTTGAAATTGAAAGAAATTGAAATGGAAGCATACCAGTCATCGTTGTAAATTCAAAACAAAAGTTGATTTTCTTTGGCATGTATGATGAAATGTTGTTGATTTTGATTAATGACCATGAATACATACATTCGGCCATGTTGAATTTCCTTTGGAAAAGTTACAATTTTGATAATTAATGCATGCTATGGTTGCTAGAATGTTTGGCCATATTCATTTAAAATAGCAAATGTTACATTTTGTTTTATATTGTATATTTAATTGTTAAACATGCATTATATGTAATGACTATTAATTATGTGATAATTAATTTTTATAAGGTTTTTTGTAATTATATAATTCATTTGATGAATTATTAATTAGCTTAATGAACTTATTAATGTGATTGATAAATGTTTAAATCTATAATTAATAATTAATTAATTTGATTAATTAGTTTATAATATATATATATATATGTATTATGTGATAATATGTATATATGTATATTGGATAATGCATGAATGGTAATATATTGTATATGATATATGTTATCACCATTATGCATAATATATTATTGTTATTTAATTATGACACTAAAAAGTTAATGTTAATTTGGCTAATTTTGATTAACTTTTTAGTAATGGATGGATAAAGTCAAATTTTATCATTAATGTATTGATAAAGGTTGGCTAATTTTGATTGGCCCTTTAATTAAACATTATTTTTGTAATGATTATGTTTATAAATTTGTTTATAATGTTTTAATTTATACCTTATTGATACATTAATGAGTTTTGGCAAAAAATGATTGGCCTATAGTTAATATGATTAACTTTAGGTGATTTTATTATTCTAAATGTTATTTATTTTGATAATGATATGCCAAAATTTATTTTAATGTTTTAGGAAATATTAGAAATTGACATTTAGTTACTAATACCTTAATTAACCTAAGTTAAATTATTTGATTTGTTAGACAAATTAAACAAATAGTATAAGCAACAAGATTACTAGTATGACAAGTAATCTAGGCCGAACAAAGCAATCCAATTAATTGTTGGTCGAAAAACCCAAACTGTTAAACGATTCAATTAATTATTCGACAATTTATTGAAATCGTTTCTAATAAATTAATTTTCAATCATTAGAATGATTATTCATGCGACGAATAATTCAAACAACTTGAATAATGAAATTTTTTATTCGACAAATAATTTTGATCGAGCATGTGAATAATATTACTGTTCACGTAGTTACTGTTCACATGAATAGTAATACTATTTATGTAAATAGTAAAATTATTCAGAATAGTAATTTGCATGCTCGTGTAACAAGTAATGCAAATTAATCAAACATATTTTACTTGTATGACAAGTAAAAGTGAAAAATGACATTAAGAGTAAAATAATATAATAACACGTGTTATGCATATGTATATATGTATATATGATATACAAACATATATTTATGTATAAAGAGTAGTAATTATTCATGAGATGAATGATTACTGGTGTTAGTCCTTAGCCCTAAAAGACGGTTTTATAAAACTGTTTAATATGAGAGAATATTTACATAAGATGTGAATAATATGAGTGCTTAACAATAACTCCTTAAAAATTATTATATTATGTTTGCCTCCTATTATAGGATAACTAATGATTCTTTTACATAAATTTTTTACTCCAAAACTTTTATTATGTGAGGGTTATGAGGTTTGTATATTTGAATTGGGTTATTTGGTTCTCAGTGATATTCAAATCTCAACCAATATTCTATTATGTTAGGTTAGGTTGAGAATATTATTTAGGAAGGTACAGTGGTTTGAATATGACTAGTGTAAGATACCAAGAATTCTATTATGTGAGGTATCTGAAATGAGGGTAAAAAATGAATCGAGTTCTGTATGTGATACAGAAAAGAAAAATTCTTTACTCATTGAATTTAATTAACCAAGATTTTTGTTATGTGAGGTTAATTAATTATAGATGAGAATTTGATTACTCACAAATTTTCTAAAATCCAACAAAATGTTCAAATCTTATTTTAGGAGTATAGGATTTAAATAAGATGGTGGGAGTTGATATGATCAGTTTAATTGTTAATAATGTTTTCAATAATTAAATCTATTATTTGTAATTTAATACACTAATAAATTATTTTTCTTGTGTCTTTTTAGTTTCTCTCTATGATCATCAAAATGTCGTCTACAAATATGTTTCATAAGATTTTAGACAACAACATGCTTACCGGTCAGATTGGTTAAGAAATTTGAGAATAGTTCTCGAGTTTGAGCACTTGGGTTATGTTTTGGAAGCAGAGATGCCTATATCATTAGAGGTGGATGCTCCATTGGAGGAGAAAGAAGCCTTTAATAAATTGTAGGCTGATAATCGTAAAGTGAGACTTTACATGTTAGCTTCTATGAATCGGGAGCTACAGACCCGACATGAGAATATGCAATCATCGTATGAGATATTTAAATCCTTACACGAGTTGTATGGGAAAAATTCTCGTATCGTTGAGTATAAGCTATGCAATACATTATTTAATATGAAACTCAGGGAGGGAGTCTCGCTTGATGATCATGTCATTAAGATGATTAACATCATTGGGCAGCTAGACGCTTGGGACATACGGATGCCTCATCGTCTAAAGGTGAATTTAATTCTCCAATCACTCCCACCTAATTTTAAGGTTTTATTATGAATTGTAACCTTAATAGAATTTAGCGTACTCTTCTTGAGTTGCACAATGAACTCCAAGAATATTATAAACAAAATAATAAGGGTAAGGGACATGAGAATGTCCATATGGCCACTACTAGTAGGACTGGTAAACGGCCGCAACGCTCATCTTAAGGTTCAAAAGTTTGACCCAAGAAAAAGAAAGCCAAGAAGGCTTTGCCTCCTTAACAATCCAAAA
Organism: Cedrela odorata; assembly: GCA_035584115.1. NCBI lineage: Eukaryota > Viridiplantae > Streptophyta > Magnoliopsida > Sapindales > Meliaceae > Cedrela > Cedrela odorata. The sequence goes on from JAXCLQ010070767.1 coordinate 3,355, forward strand.
TCAAGTTAAAGCCCAAGGGAAAATGTTTTCACTGTGGGTAGAAGGACATTGGAAGAGGAACTATCCTAAATACCTTGACAGTCTTAAAAAAGTTAAGAAAGGTATGTATAGCAGTAATATGATTGAATATGAATTAAGTATTAATTCTGATATTCATTCATGGGTTATTGATTCTGCTGCTACATCTCACTTCTATGTGTCTTTGTAGGTGATGCAGAATAGTTCTACTCTTTCAAGCAAAGAGCTCATCTTATGGATAGCTAATGGAGCAATAGTTGCTACGGAGGCCAACGGAGGCCATTGGGACATACGAGTTAAGACTCGCGTCAGGACATATTTTGAAGTTAGATAGGGTTTTATATTATACTTTTCCTGTATGAAATATTATTTATGTATTTGTATTATGTAATAATGGTTATTTTGTACAGTTTAATGAAAATGAATGTACATTATATTTTAGAAATGTATGTATTGGCAAAACAACTAATACAAATGGTTTGTATGTCCTTCAGTTGAATAATAATTATTCAATTTCTTCCATTACTAATAAAAGAATTATAATTGAAACAAATCCTAAATATATGTGGCATCACGATTAAGCCATATCGGGGACAAGATGCTTACGCAGCTCGAAGCTAGTGGGTTATTGATCTCATTGGGTTTTGAACCCACTTCGATGTGTGAGTCTTATCTTCGAGAAAAAATTATCAAATCACCCTTTAAGAATAAATGCGAGAGGTCAAAAGAACTGTTGGATCTTGTACATACAGATATATGTGGACCATTCAGTATATTGGCCAGAGGAGGTTTTAAGTACTCATTACCTTCACCGATGATATGTCACGGTATGAGTATGTGTATTTAATGAAATACAAATCTAAATCTTTTGAAAAGTTCAAAGAATTTAAAAATGAAGTGGAAAACGAAATAGGAAAAAGTATTAAAGTTCTATGATCAGATAGTGGAGGCGAGTGCTTAAGTACTGAGTTTCAAGAGTTCTTAAAAGATAATGGGATTATCTCGCAACTAACTCCTCTTTATACACCTCAGCTTAATGATGTATCGGAAAAAATGAATCGTACCATATTAGATATAGTGCGATCAATGGTTAGTTTGACAGACTTACCATTGTATTTATGGGGATATGCTTTACAGACCGCTGCGCACATTCTCAATAAAGTTCCTTCCAAATTAGTCCAAAAGACCTCATATGAGATATTGAGTGGTAAGAAACTCAGTCTCAATTATATGAGAGTCTAAGGTTGTCCTGCATATATCAAGTTGATCAAATCTGATAAACTTAATTTCAAATTGGAGATGGATCAGTTTATTGGATATCAAAAAATAATTTAGGATATTAATTTTACTTTCCATCTGATCAAAGAATTTCGATCAGTAAGAAAGAACACTTCTTAGAGAAAGAGTTTTTTAAAGAAGAAGGTGCGGAAAGAGAAATCGAGTTAAAAGAAAAGTTTTTTGAGCCTTGATCCGATCATGTTGATACTAGAGAGTCCAGTCAGTAGACTTCTGTTCTAGTTAATCCAATTCCAACTAATAAATCTTCTAGAGTTCCTAAATTCCCAAAAAGATATGGATTTCTCAATGAGTAAGATTTTAAATTTTACTTAGTGGGAGCAACGGATTATAGAGATGATCCAAGAACCTATGAAAAGGCAATCCTGAATAAAGATTTAGAAAAATGGCTAGAAGTAAAGAAATTCAAAATGGATTCCATGCATATAAACCAAGTCTGGACACTTGTTGATCCACCAGAGAGAACAATTTCTATTGACAATAAATGGAACTTTAAGAGGAAGATTGGTAAAGATGGACAGGTTGAGACCTATAAGGCACAACTTGTTACAAAGTGTTATACTTAGAAACAAGGGTTGGATTATGAGGAAACCTTTTCGCTCGTAGCTATGATAAAGTTCATTAAGATCATGCTAGCCATAGTAGCATATTATGATTATGAGATTTGGCAGATGAATGTAAAGATCGCATTTCTCAATGGCTATATTAAGGAAAACTTGTTATGAAATAGCCAGTTAGTTTTGTATCTTCTGCTAAGCCACATAAAGTGTGTAAGTTGCATTGATCTATTTATGGATTGAAGCAAGCCTCAAGGAGTTGGAACATTCGATTTGATAAAACAGTCAAATCATTTGGCTTCATCAAAAACCTAGATGGGGCTTGTGTATACAAGTAGGTTAAAGATCATGCGATTACATTCTTGATACTATATATAGATGACATATTATTGATGGGTAATGATGTATGCATGATGGCAGATGTCAAACTCTGGTTATCCAAAACTTTCTTCATGAAAGATTTGGGTGATGTAACCTATATTCTTGGGGATTTGAATCTATAGAGATAGATCAAAGAGGACAATTGGATTATCCCAAAAGTTATACATTGAAAAGATGCTAAAGAGATTTAGCATGGAGAAACTCTAAGAGAGATCTCTTGCCCTTCAATCACGGTCTTCATCTTTTTAAAGATATGGGTCCAAAGACTAATGAAGTGCAGTAGCGGATGCGTAACATCCCATATGCATCAGCTATTGGCAGCTTGATGTACATTATGTTATGTATTAGACCTGATATAGCCCATGTAGTAAGTGTTACTAGCAGATATCAGGCAAATTCCGAAGAGAAACACTAGTCAGCAGTGAAAACAATCCTTAAGTACTTAAGAAGAACTAAAGATTTGATTCTGAGTTATGGATCTCAAGAGTTGAATATTCATGGGTATTAAGATTCTGATTTTCAGTCAGATGTGGATGATAGAAAGTTTACATCTGGTTTTATCTTTTTGTGTAAAGGAGGTGCTGTTAGTTGGAAAAGTTACAAGCAGACGACTACAGCTGACTCCACTATAGAAGCTGAATATGTTGCTGCTTCAAAGGCAGCTAAAGAAGCAATTTGGATGCACAAATTCGTATTTGAACTAGGTGTCGTTCCTAGCATGGCTTATCCGATAAATGTATTATATGATAATACAAGTGTTATTGCACAAGCTAAAGAACTAAGAGCATATCAGAAATTAAAACATATTCAGCGTAAAATTACATTTTGAGAGAACTTGTTAATGCAAGAGATTTTAATTGGGAAGACATCTTCAGCAGATAACGTTGCTGACCCTCTCACTAAAGCAATAACACTGAAGCAGCTAAACCAGCATCTCGAGAAGATAGGTATTAGATACTACAACGAATAGATTTAGTGCAAGTGGGAGTTTGTTAGTGTTGTATGCTCTAAAACCATTCGTGTTGTCAGTTTTGAGTATATTGTATTGAATTACAATTGTAATATGTATTTTACATATTTATTAATAAAGAAATTATTTTAATTCATGTGTATATGCTGCTTCTTTTATCTATACATACTAATGATAGAATATACATATGAATTTTCTAAGATAATTAGATTATCTAAATAGTTCCCTACATATACAATATCGAATAAGCATCGATGTCGTACAGTATGCACACTGAATGTCTCCGGTGAATATCATGAGATGATATTAGTGCTCGTGATATGATAGTCATGTCATTAGGACAGTAGTGTGGACTAACAGTTAGAAAACTGTTTTTCAAATATGACCAAAGTTATGATGAATTACACGGAAGTATGTTATTAATAATTCATCATATGATTATACTAGTGTGTTAACTACTCCTTAAAACTGAGACATCATAATTGTTGATCGATATAGATGCACGTGGTTCATATGGTGTATAAATACGAGACTAATCACACCTTGTATAAATAAGCCAGTTTGGTTATGTTTTGTTTATATCAAGATGCAAATGATTATCATATAAAATCCATTAACTCGATACAAAAAATTTTGAGGTTCTGTTAACTTAGTCCAAATTTGAGTTCCTAGATGGATATTAATAAATGACTGAAAATAAAATATTTAGCTAAAGCATACATGTCATACGAAGAGTTTGTAGTGGCAAGTTCAGTACGTATTAACTGATTATCGGCATATGACTAAATTTAGGATTTTGACATCCGTGAGCCCTAATTTATTTGGGATTAGACGAACGGAAGGAGATTATTCATATAGAATGTATAATTAATCATAAAAAGTTTGATGAAGAGTTTCTTCATTGTAGTTTAAGGAATATAGAATTCTGCTAGATGTTAATTATAGTGGCTGAGCATCCGAATTGTTTAAAACGAATTCGATAAGATCGATTTCAGCTCACAGCTAATTCTATAGTGAACCCAAAAGGTCACAACCAATAACTTGTGTTCTTCCTTGCTATGAGAGAAATTAAATATTATTCGCAAGAGAGTTAATACTCTTAGAGATAATATTTAGTCGAAAAGTGTAAATGGTTTACACGTTAAATAGTTTAACAAACTTGAAAGTTTTATAAATTGATCCAAATGTAATTTAGAGTAAGTTGAAAATTTTCATCAATATTTAGAATGATAAATAGAATTAAAATAAATTTGGTTAAAATAAGTTTGACTGAATTTGAGTCAATTTGTAATTTTTTAAAAATATGGAAGCCTAAATGATATTTTATATTTACTATTGAGAAACTTGTTGGACAAGCTTTAGGACTTATTTATTTTTGACTAAAAGACTAATAATACTTTAGTAAATGATAAATAAATATATATATATATATATTATGACCATTTTCAATTTTGATTAATTTTTGATGAATTATCAAAAATTAAATGAAAAGCTCTCATTCTCTCTTACGATCAAGGCAAGGGATGGCATATGTGGGTTTGATTTCTTAAAGATCTTGTATTTTCAAGGTTTTTCTCTTCATCCTTAAGTTAATTATTAGCTAAATGCATGTATTATTGATTAATTTTATGAAAATAATGATTAAACATGTGATTAAATGCCATAAACTCTAAATATTTAATTTCACCTTATCAACATCTTCAATTAAGAGAGCACAATAAATTTTTTTTATAGCATTCGACATTGTATATCGCAAGACCTATGCAACTCCACAGAGAGCAATAGTCATTAGAAGGGAGCAACAATATTGTGGAACTGTAACAAAGTTTATAAAGTTGTGAGCTATTTTCTCCGTAAGCTTATTTTTAACAACATTATTTTTCATGTATTCTACATATTTGTGTGAATAAAGAAGTTTTTCAGGTTTTTTTTTTTCTTACTTATAAATTATAATTTAATAAAATCTACCATAAAAAGTGAAACAAAAAATCAATAACCTCTTATCAGTGATGATATGAAGCAATTAGTTTTAGTTTTTACTTTTCTTTTCTGCTATATTGGTTCCAACAACACTAATTTTTGGAATCTTAAGAGTTTTGATAGAGAAAAAAAATAAAAGAGATTTTGTGAAGAGAAAATAGGTGATGAGATGAAGAAAGAGAAGATTAAGTAAGAGAAAAATTAGGACGAGAGACGTTACAATTTATTTAGTTAAAAAAACATGATTATGAAATGACACAAAAGACATTTTGTAATTAAATATAGAGAATCGCTCCATTTATTACATTTAATTCTCACCCTTGATAAAACATTGATTTAAGGGTTAGAATTAGTGTAAAAATTTGTATGTAAAGTTGAGAGACTCTAGATCCAAATCTTTAACTACTGTCAAAGAGGGTCTAAATTTTTTAACTAATATTTTATTATTTTGATAAACATTATTTACACCCCACATATTATATATGTAATTTATTATTATTTTTTTTAAGTTTTAACTTATATTCTTTAATAAATTTAGAAGATTATTTTCTTCCATCTTACTAAGTTTTAACTTATAATAACAAATTCAGAAGATTGGTGGTCATCCATCTTAATTATATTCATACAAACTTGATGCGACAATGTTATATTATTATTAAATTATCAAATTACTAAATGTCTCGTATGAAAATTCAATGAAGTAAATTATATGAAATATGTGGTAATAATAAATATTTTACACTTTCATGTGTACGAAAAATTTTAAGAATTAAAACAATACTCCTAGCCTTAAGAATTGAGATAAGATGTAAACTTCTAGTTTTTTTTTTCGATATTATTTAATTGGTGGGCAGCAAAATATAATTATAAAAAAAATAGTCTGTTGAAAATTGAAAAATATTTACCATTGAAAATTGAAAAATAATTGTTATATTTTTAATGAAGTTAAAAAATTTAGATAAAAAAATGTATTTTACAATAGTTTGTGAAAATATAAAATATTAGAAATAACTTGATTTAATGAAAAATGGAGTTTATAAGAGTTTTTTTTATTAATATTTTTTTATAAGGTAAATAGAGAAAGGTGTTTTAACTTTTTATTATTTATTTATAGAAGTTTCAATAGCATTAGTGGTTGATACACATTTAGTTTTCTTTAATATTTCAATATTATTTGTTCATACTTTTTTGTAAATAAACACTATAACTGTTCGGAGTAAATAGCAACATGATGCTTCATAACACACTAGAAAGACCCAATTGAATTCTCTACAAAAACTAGTGGGGTTCCAAGTACTTTCCGCACAGACTGTTCATGTAAATCCAAATCGAAACTATCAAGGCTCGACTCCACATTCTCTAACTTGTTTGTGCATATCAATCTCATAAACAACCTCCTCTCCCTTCTCCGCCTTCCTCAGGGATAAAATTGTCCATTTGGGTGACGCTCTCTCTAAAAAGCATTGAACTCTTCATCTTGTTATTATCATTTTCACCTAAAATGTCATTATTTCCGATTGCATGCATGGCAGTATTATCCAGTAACGTATAGAGAATTTTATTTTCAATTCGGTTAATTTATTTTAATATTAATTTATAAGTTTTAACCCTACAAAAGAGGTTTTGTGATAAAAAGTAAAATATAAAGTTAATTAATAAAATATATAATGGGTATTTAGTATTTAAAAAATATAGTCTCTTTATTAAGAAATTAGATATGCATATGAAACAAAACTCAAGAAATATGAAGTTTGTAAGTCATTCTAAGAAAATGGCGTTTTGCATGCAATTACTGCATTACATTTACATAAATAATTATTAATAGGAGGGACATAAGTTATACGTCTAATTAGATCCAAGTCAAACTAGGTACAATATATTGTTATACTTATCTAAATATGTTTCCATATAGAAGAAGGTTTGTCAACAGGATTCGTATATAAGTAATTGTCACTTAGGCAGATTCGTTACAAAAAAAAATCCCCAAACCCTAATAAAAATTGAGAGAATTGATAGCCTCCTTCTATTCTTCGCATGTATGTTCTTCTTTAGGTGTCATGCAACAATAAAGGAAGTCATTCCTTTGCATCTTGTCAAATTTTTGTTATTTTTATTTTTAATTATTTCTACGATTATTAATCCTTTCTTAAGAAGTATCAAGCTTTCCAAATGTACTTCTTCTGTGGCAGGAAGAGACATCCAAATCTTCCTAAGTTCTCGTACTTGTTTGGATTAAACCAAGAGATCAATTATGAGTGCTATCTTATATATGTAACTTTTGTAAATATTAATGCAATCCATTTTTATGCTGCAGCAATTGGAAGACTCTTGCTTTCATGAATGCACCTACAATTACAGCAATTAATGGATACACTGAACTCTATAGAACCTCAGTACACCAGACTGAACTCTACAGAACCTCATTGAAAGCTGCGCTGCTAACTCTACAAATCATCTTAATTTACGAATTACAAGCTTAAGCTTCAGCTATGCTCCTCCCATTCATGCTGCCAAAAATTGTAATAAGCGGCCGGGTTATTGAAGTGTGTGCGCCCGCGCGCACTAATAAACATATAAAAGAAATAAACAAAATTTTCTATTACCTATGTAGTTATGTCTATATTTGATATTGTTTTATCAATTTCGCCTTCACCATATCGATCAACAGGCAAAAGGCCGTGTATTCTAAACTTTTCGAGTATATCTTTGGCTCCTTGGCATTGTACCAAACGCATTTTTCTTCAGAATGAAGTGAATCCGTAGTACCATGTTAGATCCGGTCAACGGTCAAAAACTCCGGGGTATCTGGTGGTGATTGTTATCAGACGAGTCATAATATATAAATGGTGGGTCCAATTCCACGTGGATATTTTACACGTATTCCCAGGAGTTGAATGAACCTCTTTACTAAACCACGTGGAGTCTCGAAGAACTTTTTGCATTTCCAGGGATGCATTAAAAAGTCACCGTCGGTGTCCTTTGCTTTTAAATCCCCACCGTTTGTTTAGTGGAGCGCATTGCCAGTTGTTTCACATTTCCCATCCCAAAAACACTGTTAATTACTAGATGAACTAAAGCAACTTTGACTACGAAGTTTCAAAGTGTCAAGCGGCAACTCCCCTCAAACACGGTTAAGTACCCAATTTTCATAAATGTACTATAGGTTTAACATAAAATGGAATTAAAGAAAACATGACATAATGACTAAAAGCAAAAACATCAACCACTTGCTAAGTGGTACTGCTCCAGTAAAAGAATGGATATCTAAAGCATATGAGTTCAAAAAATTCTTAAGAGATCTGTTTAGTTAACAAGAAAATGAAAGAAAATAAAAAGAGAGAGAAAACAAAGCATAAATTGATGAATTCATTTTTTTGAAAATTCTGAAAATTTTATTATTGTTTAATGAAGATTACGGACTTGTATTTATACATTTATACACTATGATCATTCTAACTAATCAATATAGCTAGCTAACTAATTGATATAGCTGGCTAATTAATTGATACAGCTGGCTAAACTAATTTTAACAGATTAATAACTAACTTCTTCCATCTCAGGTACTTTGCTCTTTAACTTCTAGTGTCTCCTGCCTAGTCATTCTGCTTCTTTTCCTTCTAGTTTCTTAGCAATCCTATCATCCCCCCTCAAGTTGAAGGTCTTGGAAGGACATAAAGTTTGTTACGAAAAAGATTGAATTGCTGAAATGAAAGAGGCTTTGTAAATATATCTGCCACTTGATGAGCAATAGGAACATAGTGTATTTCAAGCTCTTTTTAAGGACTTTATCTTTGATGTAATGAATATCTAACTCAATGTGTTTTGTTCTAGCATGAAACACAAGGTTCTGAGCCAAGGCACATGCACTCTAATTATTACACCAAAGAATAGGCACAGTGGAAGACATATTTAGTTCATGAAGAAGAGAAATAATCTAGGAGATTTTCGAACAAGCAGCAGCCAAGGATTTGTATCCAGACTCAGTATTGGAACGAGATACAACTTGTTGTTTCTTTGAAGACCATGAAACTAAATTTTCAACAAAGTAGATAGTATAACCACCAACATATTTTCTATCATCTAAGTCACATGCCCAATTAGTATTGACAAAGGAAATAATGTCAGAATTACCACCAGTAGTAAAATGTAGTTCATAGGAGATAGTAGCTTGTAAATATTTGAATAGTCTTTTGCAAGCTTGCCAATGAAGGTCAATTAGATAGGCAAAAAACTGACTTAGTTTGTTGATTGAGAAAGAGATTTCAGGCCTAGTTAGAGTGAGATACTGCAACCCTTCAATAATGCTTCTGTAAAAGGATACATCAGTAAATGGTTCACCATCATCTTTTGTTAGTTTAGCCCCATATATCATTAGAGTAACACATCCCTTACACTTTGACATGTTGGCTTTAGACAGTAATTCCTTAATATATTTGGTCTGTGACAAATGAATTCCATTACTGGTATATTTAACTTCAATACCAAGAAAATATCTAAGTAAACTAAAATCTTTAAGAGCAAATACTTGACCAAGTTGTAGAATGAATGCCTCAGTTACACTTGTTGAAGAGCTGGTGATGAGAATGTCATCAACATAGATTAATACAAGGAGTAATGAACTTGTTGTGTGCTTGCTGAAAATGGAAGTATTCGCTTTGGAGTTTATGAATCCCTATTGTAATAAGGTGCTTTTAAGTTTATCATACCATATTCTTGGAGCCTATTTAAGACCATAGAGTGCCTTGTTCAACTTGTAGAGGTGAGTATGATATTTCTCATTAATAAACCCTTCAGGTTGGTGCATGTACATAGTTTCAAATAGAGTGCCATTGAGAAATGCATTATTTATGTTTACCTGCCTTATTGACTAGCCATGCATAACAACTATGCTAAGTATTAACCTGACAATGGAAGCCTTGATCACAGGGCTAAATATATTAAAGAAATTCACCCCTGGAGTTTGATGAAAGCCTTTAGTGATAAGTCTGGCTTTGTGCTTAGAGATGCTGCCATCAGAGTTATATTTTGTTCGAAATACCCACTTATTGCCAACAATGGTATGCTTAGTAGAGAAAGGAACTAAATCCCAAGTGTTATTTCTCTTTACTGCAACAAACTCTTCATGCATTGCATTCTTCTAGA
>JAXCLQ010070769.1:16971-27906 GCA_035584115.1 Cedrela odorata
CTTTTCTGAGTATTTGATGTTAACTCAAAAGTCAAAACAGTTCTGAATTTTACAATTTTTCAAAATAAGGGTAAATTACACAAAAGTTTGTATGTTTTACATTTATTACATGCAATTACAAAGGTTTGCCGTCCTAACTCCGAACTAACAATTACAATGGCACACAAAATTATGAAGAAGCCAGCCAAGGATTGTTATTCCATTTTGTCATTGACATTGTCATTGATGTCGGCCTGCAGCATGGCGCGCTGCAGTTGCCATCCTTTAAAATTAGTCTATGATTCCCAATGCTTGAATATTGTTCTTACATTTCATATTTCAACTGTTTTTTCGTTTCACTTTCTTTGTTAATGAACAAAAGAAAATAAGAATAATTTCAATTTTAAAAAGTATGTTTTTCAAATATGGTTCTGGTTCCCTCCATTATTTTGTGACTCTACTATGTGTGAACATTGTCAGTGTATCATCATGTGTTCAAAGATGGCACACATTAATCCTTTTCCGAAGGCACAAGTATGCACAAATCCGATAACCAAGCGCCATGGCTAATAAAATCCATACTTCTTGCAAACCACCGTTTAAGTTCACCGTGTCAAACGAAGGCGAGCTCTGCAGAGTCCGGCACCCTCCTCTGCTCTTGCATTCGTATAATTCATCTCCATCGTATTGAACTTTCAGAAGAAGTCTAAATCCGTAGAACATGAAGGATAAGTATTTCAACCACTGCATGAATTTTGGTATGTGCTGAAATGAAAACATTATTTAGTTAGTCTGAAATATGTGTTCAATCTAGTATAACTGCAATATATTGATGTGTTCAATCTGCTATGAACGCTAGCTCTTATATATAAATTGATGGGCCGTAGAACACAAGTAAAGGAGAATACCTGCACATAGTAACCTCCAGTGAGAAGAAAAAGCATCAGTACCAAAGAAGCAATCGCTCCAGCTCTCTTGATACTCAAAACTGCTGCTCCAAAGAGTTCTCCAGCCCCCTAATTACAGAAACAGAATCATTCAATAATCATATCAGATAACAACAAATTCGGGGTTGCTCGACTTACTTGGCTGGTGATAGCAATCAAGAGTATGGCAAATAATGTCAGGAAGAAGCAGGAAGCTGTTCTTTTGAAGCCAGCCATGAAGTATATAATGACCATGAAAACTGTAGGATAGAAAACATGTGCAATCATGTCACAGAGTGTGCTACACGCGTAGTATACGCTTAGTCTGTACATATCCGCTTTCCTTTCTTTCACTAAATAGATTTTTTCGAATGGAAAGACATATACTGCTCCGAATATTGATGTTGATGTCCAGAAAATGCAGATATAGAATATTAGACCAACCTGTAATACATGTGTTTGATGATTTAATTCTGTAATGTGATATAAAGCTGTGTTGTAAAATGAAGGTTATGGAGAGTGATTACTTGATCCCTGAGTTGAGCCTCTGTCGAAGCCTGGGATTTCCACCAAAGAAGGCCTAACAAGACAGCAATTCCAATTGCTTGAACAAATCTTAGTTTGTCAAGATAATCTCTACACCTCTCTCTGAATGTTCTTTTGGAAATTATCAGGAACTGATCCCACCAAGACAATGTCCAGTCTTTCTTAATTTGGATTGCCAATTGAAGATGCTGCGGTGTCTTTGTGTTTCGATGATTCTCTTCCTTTTCTTTTGGCTCCAATTGAGTTTTGTATTTGAGTTGAAGATACTAATATCAAATGAATAAATTGTAAAAGGGGAGAAAGAGAAGTAGATAACAAATAGGGGTGTAAATTGGTTCTCACTTTCATTACAGCTCTTCCAGAATCAGAACCTCCTTGAGATGACAATAAAGCTTCAGGAACACTTATGTCAGTGACTTGTCCAGTTGCTAAATCGAGCAAGAACTCTGCAGGATTCATGGCAATTTCCGGGATGAATCTCAAAGACGAAAAATACTCCATGGACTCTCTTGCCTTGCCATAGTAAACTGGATAGCCTTCTGATATTAGCAGAAGTTTGTCAAACATGTGAAACATTCTGCTTGATGGCTGATGGATTGTTGTGATTACTGTCCTTCCTGCCTATAGATTCATCAAACAGTCTTTAAATAACATCTTTTATTGTTCAAATGGAAGCAAATAGGCATATAGTTCAGGATACCTTGGCAACTTTTTGAAGAATTTGAAGTAATTTGTTGGCCGAAGTGGAATCAAGACCAGAGGTTGGCTCATCAAGCAACAATAATGAAGGATCCACTAGAATTTCATACCCAATGCTCGTTCTTTTTCTTTCTCCTCCAGATATTCCCTTAAGAAATCCTCCTCCAACTCTTGTGTGACGACATCTATGGTTATTAGCGATAATATTTAGAGAATTTTTAGCCAAAACCAAATAAAAATTCACAATCACAAGCATCATAATTATATTTTTGTATAGTCCATACCTTTCAAGGCCTAGCTCCTTCACAATCATCTCCACTCTTGCATATTTTTGTTGTCTGTTCATGTTGCCTGGAAGTCTCAAAAATGCTGCAAACAATAAAGTTTCTTCTACTGTAAGTTGAGGCAGTAGCACATCATCTTGTGTCACAAATCCAATCCTGTATCAAAATCATTACAAACTATGATCTTACCACAATCAATCACACTGCACAACTTAATATATAAGTTAACAGCGAGAGAAAAGCTTGTAATTTAAAGTCGGCTAACCTTCTCTTAAGAGCTTGATTGTAGGGAATGTCATTGTAAGTTATGTTTCCTTTAACATTATCTGTTACTCTTCCCCCTACTATCTTCAACAGGGTTGTTTTTCCACTACCAGAAGGACCCATCAATGCCAGGATTTCTCCAGGGCCAATGCTTCCTGTTATGCCTTTCAGGATTTGCTTGTAATCATTCTCCAAGCTTAGTTGTGAGGCCACCTTTGACACGACTGCTTTCACAGGATTTGCCGAGGAAGCCTGGCTAATTTTCACCTTGTACTCCACATCCTCAAACTGCAATGCCAGTAAAATCAGAATGTTACACTACCAAATGCATTTTTCAACTGATTTTCATTTCTGGAAATGAAAACCGGGTTTTAAAAACAAAATCGAACAACCTACCTTGAGCAGTATGGGAAGAGGTCGATCTTTATCGATATTCGAGCTCTCATCCATGATATCAATCCCAGAATACCTGTTTCTGAGATAAGCTTGTGACATGAACTCAATGTTGTGACCAAAGTCATTGCTGCCTGCAATCTGCATAGACCCCATTGTAGGAGGAGACAATGATGACATATCTTCAATTTCTTCTTCTCTTCCAATTTCCATGTTTTCAGGCACTTTTCAGAAAACTAGCAGTAGAATTTAAGTTTTAAGGGGTATGATAAAGTCTGCTCTGCAATGGAAGTGAATCAACTGTAACAAACCAATAGCTTTCCTATATATCAATGGATGGTTTTGGTGGTTAGGCCACAGGCTTTCCATGGCTCTTCATTTAGGAATTTGACTAACCCTGTCAACATGCCAAGAGCATGACTGACTACAAGTATAAACTTTCTTTCTTGGTTTTTCTTTTTTCTTTTCTCAAACTTCTGCCAACCAGGTTGATTGTATGCAAAATTTCTTGTTGTCACTAAGAAAATTAAATGAAGTATCTATTGTGAGTGCTATTGATTGGATAAGTATGATTTGTTAAGGAAGTATAAGAAATTTTGAAATTGTTAAATCCTACTCACTTACTACATGATACATAACTAAGGGTTAAATGATAATGTAAATTATTATATTAATTACTAATTAATAGATGTTATTGAATGTTGATACTAATTTTTATTATAATCGGACCCCTATATTTATTAGTGTCGAAACCAAAATATTTTTATTTAAAAATCATAAATTAAAATAATACTAATAAATGGAAATGGTGAATGCATATTAAACCCTAAAATAATTAATATTTGAAATACACAAAAATTAGTAAAACCCTTTTCCTTCTTTCGTTTATAATCAAATTACTGAAAACGGCATCGTTTAATGCACTAAAGAAAGCAGAAATGGCAGCGTTGTAACTATAGTCCATCAGTCGAAGCAGATAGAAACACGAAGTGAAACTGGAAAGCGGAAAAAAAAAACGCAGAAAGCACGAAAAACGCAAACCAAATGGAGGAATCAAAAGAGATTTTGCTGAACTCACTGAAAAACGGGGGCGTTTCGATCCCGAACGACTTGTCGTCGATCAAGGACATGACGCCGGCAGCCTTAGTCTCGATCTGCGGTCAGTCTCTCAATCTCATCGACAACACGAAGCCGTTTAGCACTTCTCTGCCCGATTCAATTGCGGAGAAATTCAAGATCTGTACAGACATCTCGTCGGCGATTAAGAACTTAGGTTACATCGGCGACATCAGTTATTACAAGGTAAAAATGCAAAATTTAATGCTTATGTTGCTGAAAGTTTGAGTTTTTAAAGATCTTAGCTTGACCTGAGAAGAAATTTAACGTCTTTTTAAGTGTTGGAAAAAAAATTTAATGAATAATTGTCTAATTATAAATGATTTTAGCTTCTGATGCAGCGAATTTTGTTTTGGAGTTTGATTTTCGATAAGGTTTCGTGTTTCTTTATACATTTGGGAAATTGATTTATTAGCTTGAAGCTGCTTATTAGTATAGTTAGAAATTGAGACGTTTAGGATGTAATTGGGAGTGCTTTTAGAAAGTAAAAATGCTTTCTGCAAAGCTGATAGTTATGGAGTAAATATTGAATAATTCTGCTATGGAATTTTTTTAATCATTTGTTTTTGCATTTTCTTCCGATTCTGGTTGTGGCTATTCTTATTGTTCTGAAATTATGCTTAGAACAGATTATATGTGTTGATTACGGCAGTTCCTGTATCCATCTGAGGAGGACTTGTATAAGTTGATCAGATTCTTGGTGGAGAGGCTTTCTGAGTCGCCTAATGGTGTAAAAACTGGTGACTTAAAGGATGTCAATGCTAGAAGGAAAATAAATGAGGATAATTTGGAAAACACTTCAAGGGATAACGAAGAGGTGGGTCTAGATCATCAGAAAGTTGGAGACGAACATGAAGAATGCAGATTGAAGGATGAGGTTCCAGAGTCATCCAATTCCGAGGCTGAAGCTGTATCTTTTAATGCATCTTGTAAGGGTCATCTTGTCCCTCAGAAGATGGAGGGTGTTACTTCGGATGGTGAATCAAGTTATGGAATACAATATTCCAGGAAGAATGAACTAACTGGTGTGGTAAGTGGGAAGGACTGGACTGAAGAATCTGGGAAGTCAGTAGGAGCATCTGAAAACAAACAAACTGCTGATCAGATAGATGACATGCACATTTCAGCATTTGGGCAGAAATCAACTTCTTTGAAAGAGCAGTCTTCCAAGGTATGTTTATCAAATTCAAAACTACTGTATTTTGGACAGAGTATGACTTGGATGTTACATGCCCGGTTATTCTATCTGCCGATATATGTTTTTGACATGAATGTAAAATAGATCATTAGAGAGTAATTAAATCCTTTAATTTTGATAGTGACTCGTGATAAAAAGATTTAAAGGGGAATTCTAGCTTCTCTGTATTTAATAAATTCATTTATTGATGTTTGTTGCTTAACTAGACTACGAATAAGGCTAAAATTTCGCAAAATCTTGAACAAGAGCCAATGGAAGCTGCAACTGCAAAGACTTCAGAATTACGTGATCTTGAAAAAGCGTTTGAATTGTTAAAGGCAGCGGTAGAAATGGCATTTGATGATTCTCATCCTACTGAATTTCACCTTCAGCAGCTTGATGAGAAAGTAGAAGCTAGAAACCATAATCTTGTTGAATTGGAGTCACCGTGGTATGACATAAATTTCCAACTAATTTGTATTAAAACTTATTATCATTATACCCAGAAAATACATATTTACATGGCATTGATGGTTTTTTTTCAGGGATGCTTTCAGAAATTCTCTGGAAGAGAAAAGGAGGAATCTTGAAGAATCTCTTTATGCGAATGAACCAGAGGCTAGAGAAAAGCTTCAAAAGTTGAGAGAAGTTCGGTTAGAAAGAAAGACTGTCTTATCTGAAATTCAAAAGAGGTACATCATCAAAATTAAATCATAATCTCTGTTATTTTCATACTTCCTTGCTGTTTCAGTTCGAAGAGTTAATGCTCATCAGTTTAATTAGAATTTTAGGATAATCCAAAAAGAAAGCTCCTAGTAGGCCTGATTTTTTTGTTCAAGTAAAGGGTATAATAGCTTATGACAGAAAGAAAGAAATTAAGAGAATAGTGCACTATACTAGGCAAAAGACGTTCTATAAATCACTTTACCTTTCTTACTCTGATCTTTCTTTCTGTAGGGAAGATGAATACTTTAAACTTTCCTCAGATCTCGAGAAGCAGCCCAAAGTGGCACCTAGGAAATCCTATATTGAGCGGATAAAGGAGATCACAAAGAATAGTCGAAAACAAGATGCTGACATAGAGCGAATACTGAAAGAAACTAGGGAGATTCAGTTAGAGAGTAATTCTATCCAAGAACGTCTTCATCGAACGTATGCTGTTGTAGATGACATGATTTTCAGGTATTTCTTGTTATTTCTGATTTTTGTGAGATGATTGCAGATTAGTAATTCAAACTTGGATAACATACATCTCACCTTATATGCAGGGAAGCTAAGAAAGACCAGATAGGACGGCAGGCTTACAGACTCCTCACCAGCATACACGAGTGCTTTGAGCAAGTCTCCGAGAAAATCCTTGCCACTGATCGAGTACGAAGAGAAATTGCCGAATATGAAAAGAAGTTAGCAACCATATCCTCCCAAAGTTTAAATGTGGACAAACTACATGCTGATCTTGACTCCATCATGAAGGAAAATGAGTTCATTGAGCAACAACAACGCCCTAGGGATGGTTAAATCCATCTTTTCAGCTGTTTACATTTACTGCCACTTGGATGTTATTGTTGTCAGCATTTAAATTAAATCTCAGGGTACCTACTCAGATTGTATTTGATTAATCAAACAGAAACTCTGGAAAAGGGTATTCACTGCCATACAGTAAAATTTGAAATTTTATGTTAAAATTTTCAAGTTTTGTGTTGAATTTTTCAAGTTTTTGTGCTATCTTTATACATTAAATTAATGAATGTTAGTCGATTCCTTCAAGAAGAATGTATGCATGTTTGATTTCCTTTGCAATGTCGTTTGAGTAGCTTTGATGAAAATTACAGTATTTTCCATAATGGGCAAATTGTGAGCTCAGAAAACAAATTGAGAAAAAAGATCCTTTCTTCAAGAGAAAAGAACTTTACAAATTAGGGGTTCTTCAGTATGAGAACACCAATTAGCCCACTAGTCATACCCATTTAGGTCTAGCACATCCCATGTCGCCATGGACACATTTTGTTTCCATGTTTTCTAATTGAAGTAGATGAAAATGTTTTCATTGTTTTCACAAATGTAAGATGTGCGAGTTTCTTCTAAACTAGAATTGGGGCAATGGTTGTTAGTCACCAGATGAGACGGTGATATGAGGACAAGGACACAGAGCAACATGTAAGTTGTGTTGCAAAAACTTTTTTAAGAACACTTACTCTTTTGGGGATGGAAGAAGCAAACATATCACTTTCACTATAAGTCAAATAAAATCTATTTGTGATTTTGACCTTTTAACCAATAAAAATTAATTAACCAAATAATATCGTAATTCGTAAGCCAATATTTATGTGGACCCACTTATAGTTATAGAATCACTGTTAGATAGATCAAGGGCCAAAAATGAAAATTTGATTGCTTCATGATTACTGTAATTAGTAAGCATATAAAATAATATTACATAAGCCGCCCACTCAGAGGACTCACCAATGAATCAACTAAAGTGTTTTTATAAAACCTGCTTTCAAGCCAAGGAAAATGGCTTTTTAATAAAGTATTTAAAAGTGTTTTCTTGAAGAAACACTTAACATTTTATCAAAAGCACTTTGAATATAATTTCAGCTTAAAATTCATTAATTTTGAAATATACTTATAAAATAATAGAATTTTTAATTTTATTTACACTATAATATATATGATTTTTTTTTTTAAGAAAGAAACATTGAAAGCACTTTAAATGTTTTGGACACCTTATCATCGACCCAATTCTGGGAGATCATTACTCTCATGTATGAAAGAGCACTGAACGATCACAGCAGCACATATGTTGACTGTTTCTTAGATTACATAATACATATAACATGATGTTTCGTTAACTTCTCCGGAAACCAACACCAGTTAAGACATGTAACATTGCTTAAAAAGTGCTTTTTTTCAGGTACTTCCAAACCCATTTAACAGAACACTTGGCACAGACTCGGCAACTATTGGTTTGTACACCATCTATAGATTCAAGCACGTATAACCAAAACCCCCATCATTAATTAATCCATTTTATTAATTAATTAATTAATTAACCTTCTCTAGGACTCTCTTCTCCATATCTATCTGCAAAATCTATGATATTACCACATTAAGTTAAATGTACTGATCTTTCTTCCCATTTGTAAACTATTCTTTTAAAACTTTTCTTGTTTAAATGTGGTTTTCTTGAAAAATAGGTGTGTGTTCTGCACAATATGATGCATTTTCTTTAATATGTAAACCGGCAAAAGTAGTTTGTTGGGTTGGTAAATGAGGTTGTTTGATTCTTTGCTGGGGAGAGATGGCAGAAAGTTTATCAAAGCAAAGACAGTGATGCAGGAGAAACAGGTTTCTAATGTTTTTCGTAATGCCGATCAATGCATTTTTCTTCAATGTGAATGTTTTGAGTTTCTGGGATTTTTTTTTTGTGGCATTGGTTACGGAGTTGTTTGCACTGGATATTGATTCTGTTCATTTGGTTTAGTTTCAGGATTCAGTAATTGAAATTATTTATCTAGGTTTTTCTTTTCCTTGAATTTCTACAATTGAAGAGAAATTGCAGCTTCATTGTTGAGTTTTCTTTCGAAGGAATCTTTCCTAACAGGGCTTTTCTGAAACTGTTAATGCTTTATGCAAATGAGAAGTAAATGCTTGACATGGAAAAGGAGAATTCATACACTACTTTTCTTCCCTGCAGAATGATTCAAATCAATAATTTTCGATTGTCCATGGCTTTATTTTTGTTTTTTTTTCCCTGGGAATTGTTTCTGAGTTATCAGGTCGAGCATTGGAAGAAATTAGAGGTGCTCTTTACAATGAGCTTCGAACTTCAGAGGCAGCCAAGCGGGAACAGTAAAGATTGTGTGGTCCTGTTGTGGCAATGATGTTCAATTTTGTGGTTTGAATTGGAATTATTCTGACAAACAAACTTGTGATTCCCTTTCCTTCTCTCTGAAGCATTGTAGTTTTGCATTTCAGAAATTTTGCAGCCTGTATTGTTCTTGATGTGCTTGTGATAGTTGCCTCAAATGCTCTATTTCATACTTAGGATTCCTGTAAATTGTTTCCAATCAATATCATATTTTATTATGCTTGTGCTTACAGGTGATGGGGAAAGTTGGGTTTAACTTCCCAATCTTTCTCACCTTAATTCACTATGGTTTTGCATGGATACTACTTCCATTTTCAAGACATTGGCACTGCTTTCAGTATCTTTGTTTAGTTTGGGCGTTGTCATTGAGTCTTTCGCCACTGGTCTTGCCAATACTAGCCTAAAGCTTAAAAGGTTTGAAATCAGGATTGATATGCTTCGGAATAGCAAATTTTCAGTTGTCAATATCTCAAGTTTTCTGTATGTACATATGCAATGTACAGTGTCGGCTTTTATCAGATGACGAAAATTGCAGTCACTCCTACTATTGTTCTGGCAGAGTTCAACCTCTTCAGCAAAACCATTTCTTATAAGAAGGCGAGCAACTCTTCCTTTGATGTCTTTCCCTATAACTATTTTTTGAAGAAACAAGATGCTATCTTAAAATGATAGAATCAAAAATCACATATAGACTATTTTTCAGCCATTTCTGACTAAGTCCAGGAAATTCTGCAGGTTTTGGCTCTGCTCGTTGTATCAGACGGGGTGACAGTTGCAACCGTTACAGATTTAGAGTTCAATTTTTTCGATGCTTGTATTGCAGTTACATGAATAATTCCAAGTGCTATAAACAAAATATTGTGGTCTAATCTACAGCAGCAAGGGAATTGGACTGCTCTGGCGTAAGTAATTGGGATGTTTCATATTTTGCAAGTATATCGATCAGCGCCTCTTTAAAGATCGATTTGTGATTACAGGTTGATGTGGAAGACTACCCCTGTCACAGTTTTCTTCTTACTAGCCTTGATGCCATGGTTGGATCCTCCAGGAGTGTTATTGTTCAAGTGGAATCTCAATAACTCATCAGCTATTTTGATATCAGCTCTCCTTGGTTTTCTCCTACAATGGCCTGGTGCTTTGGCACTTGAGACTTTATTCCTAATCTCCATTGAGCAGTCGTTTCCTCTTTCAACTTGTTTGTGGTAAGTAAATGGCAATACACTCAGAAACATGTTTATATATCATCAAAAGAAAAAAATTTGAGAGGCTGTTTTTCGCTTTTGCTCTCTAGAGTTTTGTTCAAAGTAGCCGATAACAGTTTATTGTTCTTTGTATGCAGGGCAACTTCTGCAACTTCTCATGTGGTTTTAGGGCAGTTCAAGACCTGTGTAATTGTACTTGGAGGTTATCTTCTTTTCAACTCTGATCCGGGGTTTGCGAGCATTTGTGGACCTTTTACAGCTTTAGGTGGAATGTCAGTTCGTACATCACTTAACTTGCAAAGGTTGCAAGAAGCTTCAATGAAGCAGCTTCCAAAGCATAGTGTACCTTTACCCAAACCAAAAATCAATAATGAAGACCGCATAGACTCGAATGCAGGCTGCAGCCAATACCCCAAATATTGTATGATATAGAGTAGAGAAAGTTCTTAAAATAGAGAGAGAGAGAGAGAGAGAGAGA
>JAXCLQ010070769.1:28006-68939 GCA_035584115.1 Cedrela odorata
AGAGAGAGAGAGAGAGAGAGAGAGAAATTATATCACCAAGCCTTTCATTTTCATAGGAATTTTGATTGTAGGTGAGATGCAAGAAATATACAGGAATAGTTTTAGATTTTCTCAATCAAAGTTATTTGCTTTTAATTTAACAATGTCCTCGTCATCCCTTCTGCTTATAAACAGAGCGCATTACCATAAGGCCAAAATGGTTTTTGTATTTGAGATTGGCATGAATGTACGTCCGTAATAACCAGTTTTTGGGGTGCATAGGAAGTCACAAATTGCCTTGGCTAGAAGCTTACGCAACTTCATATCTCAATATTGTATTATTAGCATATTTATATTAGGTATGCCTGATTGATTTTCTTTTAACGAAATTGCTCTCGTCTGGCAGGTTTTAAGACATGCATAAACCCACATTTCAGTGCATGGAACCAAACCGTCTTGGTTATTTTCTTAATGACTGGCTACGTAAGACATCCATAACTTAAATATGAAGACATTATATGAGCCAACTAAAATTGCATAATTAGTTTCATGGAACATAATGACCAAAACGCGGGATCTGCATTCATCAATTTAAAATCAAATATAGAAGCCAGATCTCATATATCAATTACAGCAGTATACTCCATCGTTCCCTCACTACCAAAATTTAATATACAGGTGAGACATCAGAAAGGAAAGACTGATAGAACCCACCTCTCTTAGACCTCTTAAATTCCTGTAAGATCTCAAGGAAGTAATAAGTTTAACCCAGAAGAAAAAAAAGGAAAGAAAATAGTTTGCTGCCTAAGAGAAAACGCGGGAAAAGAAATTTAAAAGAAGCTGAACTGCACCTGTCACATTCATGTGTTGAAATGTCAGCAATATGTTTCCTCACCAAAAGACCGGCCATAAAATTTCTAGAACACATACTATATTTACACAAATATCAGGCCAGAGCTTCATAGTCCCTCTCGACAGGTTACACTGGATCAGTAACTAGGATTCCAATTCATTTGTGCAAGCTGAGGTTGCTGATAAGCACCAGAAGGGGGTCCCATAGTTTCAACAGCTGCAGCCACAGCTTGAGAATGTTGCAATAGTGGATTAACATTTGAAGGGGAAGGGGCAGCTATTGTCTGTGCAGGTTGATAAATTCCAGGGAAGGCACTATGACCAGTTTGTGCTGCAAATGCAATGTGCTGTCCCTGGAGGGCGAGATTGTACAGAGGATTAATCTGCATGTTGGATAAATCTTGTCCTGGTGCTGGTATCCAAACACCTGAACCTTCACTCTGCAAGGACAACTATAGCCTTACATTCCATCGATTCTATTAAACAAAATTAAAAGTTGCAAAAGAAAATACCTAAGAGAATTAAAAATGCAGATGCTATACACTAATCTATATATCTGGCACTATTGCGTAACAGTTTCTGGCAAGGATATCTATTAAAGTTGCCAGGGTTCGCCACAATCATAACAATTAACATCACCTTGGTTCCAAGCTTGAAATATTTACCTATATAATATGATGTATCTTGATGAAAGCAACAATAAAGTAAAAACAAAAGAATGGCAGAAAAAGAAGCAAAAACCAACCACTGGTCTTGTTGTGTAAACATGATTATCTTTCAATTGAGATGCTGCAAGATCCTCAGTACTGGTAGATTTTCCAGAGGTCACAGCAGTAATAGGATTGAAGCCAACAGGAGAAGAACTATATGAGCCATAGCCAGATGCAATTCCAATATGAGTTGGATTTCCTGCATTAGTTCCTGGCTTGAATTGTGGAAGAGGGAACTTGACTCCAACGGCAGCTGCCCCTGATGATAGATATATATTACCAGTTGAAGGCTGCTGAGGAAGTCCATTGGGGCTCAAGAACTGGTGGATTTGTGGCATAAAATAAGGTGACAGATATTGTCCATAAGAGAGGTAGCTTGGATAAGGCTGCCTGAAAAGATGAACTTGTGGAGGAGCACTAACGGAGCTCTGCTCGGATGGAGCTGGACTTGAGCTAGGAGCCAGAGAATTCCCATTCTACAAATTCAACAAAGCATCAGAAGTGCATAACAACTTTAGACAGTAGGGAAAGGAGGAGCAACATAATTACCCACCTAATGATAATACAAAACAAAAATAACATCTATGATGCCATCCTTGAGATATCTTCTTCCGTGCAAACTATACGTCTAAAACTTTGCACAGATGAAATTAAGGTCCTAAACAAACTAAGTCAACAACAGTGTCCCTTGAGGTATATAGACATTAAACAAGTTCAGTTATGATCTTGCATCCCGATAGCTGTATCAGATATTTTGCACTATTGAAATTCTTAATTCCACACAAACTGAGGTCTCCTTCAACGAAAAAGATACCACAAAAGTCTCTAATAAAATAATGTCATGTTGCACACATATGATCCACATCAGTCCATACAGAAAATTTAATAAGAGAAAACAAATAGAAACGTCATGATTGTCAGGAAAAAATCAATTGACTTAATGAAACCTGGTGGATGAACATTATATAGAGAAGCACGACAGGGCCTTACAGCAAAGTTTGAAATGAGAGAAGCATCACGTGCCTGAGTCTCAAGACCCTCCATTTGAACAAATTGGCTCCCAGGTGAGGGCAACATGAAACCATAACTATAGTTTGGAACACTTTGAACAGCAGGCTTCTGTTGGCCTTCTGGAAGCAAGGGCATCTCTGGAGGCATCTCCAGCTTTGACTCATCGTGCTTCAATTCTGTGTCATTTGACACATTGCCAACTGCAGGAGGCACTTCATCCACTGGCAGGGGAGACTGTGGACGATCAACAGTTTCCCCTTCAGTAGTTGCAGGAAAACTTTGACTGTAGCATAAAGGTCACAAACACAAACGCACATCAAACAAGGCATTATTAGATATCATAACAACATAGACAACTATCTTCAGCCTATGATCTGCATATAGTTGTTTGAATAAACAGAAGATCAATTTGAACTAACAAGATGAAGTTTGAAAACCAAATTTAGAGAATTCAGATGAAAGAACAGAAGTTATAGTCATTTAGCTGTATTCAACAGTATGAAAATAAACTCAACATAATATCAAATAAAACCCCAAAAAATAGTAGAGCATTCACCAACCTAGGAAAAGGCTGCCCAGCAATTTCATCACTTGCATAAGAAGATTCAATGGCACACAAGGAGCTGATCCCACCACTGGTGCCATTGACATGCTTTGTTGCTAATCCAAAAGAAGCATCAATGCTTCCAAAAGTCAACCCATTTTTTAGGGCTTCGGAGACTTTGAAGTGATTGGGAAAAGTAACATGTTGACTATCAGAAACAATTGACTCAGGAAGCAACTGAGAATTGGCTTTGACTGCAACAGCTGCAGCCCCTGAATTTACTACCGTTTCAGAAGCATAAGTAATGATAGGAGGCAAAATTAGAAGCAAAAAACAAACAGAATAACATTGCATGGTGTGGATCCATGAATGATAAAATGTTATAGCAGAAAGAAAAGAAACCTAAATAATTCCAACTTTACCTTTAGGAGGTGCAACAGACTCTTGTGCCTGTAGGCTATCATTGACAGAAGAATGTATAGCCAAAGAACTTTCATGGGTTGATAAGGAAGAAGACTGTAAAGGTTCAGACAGCTGAATCTTTTCCACTGCCTTTGATTTGCTTTCGATCTCCCTTTTATGGGTAGAGTTTGAAGTGTTTGAGGCTGCCTTTGATTCCTTGTCCACGTCATAGAGAACATCTTTGTTTTCTAGAATAGAGTTTGGCTCAGCAGCTTTCCGGCGGCTCCCTACTTCATGTACTATTGTGCCCATAGCACCAGCATTCCAGGGCACAGGTGATGCCAGTACAGAATCTGTAGCAGAGGAATAGACACCAGATACCGATGATGGACTGACAGAAGTAGGAAGAGGATTAGAACTCGATGTGGATTTTTCTTGCTCAACTCTAATGATTGAGGCAAAGGTAGGAGTGCGAAGCAGTGGTTCAGTCCCCAACTTTTTTGCATCAACAGCCGTACTAATTTCAGATTCAGGAACCACACCATCCACAGACAATTGACGGTCATGCCCATGACTAAAGCTTCCATTGGATAGACTTGAATGGTCATTGGGTACAGCAGTTGAAGCTCTGTAAATTATTTGAAACAAATTCAAATAAGAAAAAGTAATATACTATTTTCAGGAGGGATTATAGAACATAGTTTTCTCATGAACTTTGGCTATGTAATTACTTTCTCTCAAGGGGCACTGCATTATTTTTTATTTTCAGCAGAACTGGACCTCTCTCTGTCAGGTGATTAACTCCATTTTCCCTTTGAGGAGCTGCATTCCTCCCACTGCTGGCAACTGACAAGATCAATTTGTAAGGAAGTTCATAAATTTTCTGGATGACAATGACACTAGACAGTATTTCATACATAAAAATGAGATTATAATTCCCAGAGAAGACTGAATAAGGGAGGATAGGGTTGACATTGCTACAGATGCAAACAAGTTATACAACACCAAGGACGCACACAACAAATAATGCACTTAGAATTCAACGTTTGAATGAAAACTCAACATGAATCCTATCGACTATCATAGACAATAATGCTTCAAGATGGAGCTGTAGTGTTTTTATCCTTCAAAAGGACAAAGCATATCCTATAACTATAGTTCTAAATTTAGGAATGTGAAGGGGGTTGTCAAATAAATGGCATAAAATAAAATAAAAATATAGCACAGTCCAAAAGCTTTGAAATAGAGAATAGAAATTTACCAGAAGAGGTATATTTAGAATAATAGTTCCCCCGACCACCTTTAGCCCCTTGTCCCTGCAATAATACAAGCACCAAAACAACCAATATGATATTGACATGGAACTCAGGTGAACGCATGCAACAAGCTGACTCATGGAACAAGGTATAACTAGCTTCAGCTTGCTCTTTATTGAACTCACTGTTCGTTTATAACGAAACTAGTAAAACATATAAAGTTCAAATGACAGCAGGCTATTATAGCCTAGAATCAACGGAAAATTAAAGCTGATGGTGATAATAAATAATCAGCCAATTTCAATAGCCAATAACAGAAATATAACGTTGCCACGACAGAGAGCAAGCTTCTTGAAGACATGTTATCTGAAGAATTTTACTAGCAATCCTAATAGATTATTATTTTCTTTTTTCTTTTTTTTTTTAAATGTTTGCTTTTAGCCATCAAAAAGAAAAAGAATTCTACCTCCTTCTTCCGATCTCGTTTCTTCTTCACCTCATGAAATGTATCTGCCAATCAATACAATAAACTGAGTATCTTCAGCTATTAAAAAAAAAGGACTAAAAAATATGCGTGCATAAAGCTAAGTATAAAATCTTTTATGAACATGAATATATTGAATACACGATTGCTAAAAACTCTAATTTAGAATACAGAGAAAACCAAGAAGCACAATGCATTCATGTGAACAGAAACTCTAATGTAGACAAAGTCATGTACATACAGTCAAATACATGAACTCTTCACAATACCCAGTTGCAAAAAAGCCCAAGCTTACGGCATCAACACATAAAACCCCAATATAAAACTTACTCGTATTCATGTAAAACCCCAATGCATACAGTAAAACTGCTAAATATTAAAGCTTTTGTAAAATACCCCAGATGCAAAAGAACCCAACTTTACATTAAACAAAACATAAAGGAACTACATTTATGTAAACCCTGATACAAAAGTCACATACGGGTGTAAGTATATACCCAAATAAAGGAGCTTCTGAGCGGTCTCATTGGGATCCATGGAGGAATCCTGGAGAACGGAGAAGATCTCTTCATCGCTATGTTGCCTGCCCGTAGTCTCACGAATACTCTGTATCATAGTACGTACCTGGGCAGGGATCATAACCCTAAACCCAGCTTCTTCGCCGCTCTGGCTTCTGTTATTGTCGTTCTTCTTCTTACTCATGGCTTGTTTGTTGAGGGAAGGAAGGAAAGAAAAGAGAAATGCTCTTTAGAAAGAAAGATGAATGAATGATAAATATGTATTAATGTGTGTTGTTTACAGTCATTTCATAGCTTACTACTCACTAAATACTTTGGATTAATAAATATATAAATTAATAATGTTATAATAGAATAATAATTAAATAATAAAAATATACTATTTTTTTATGGGTTAGAAATTTGTGAGTGGGGGTATTATTGATGAATTATTCAAGAGATATGGAGAGAGGAAAGGAAGGGAGGACATCATACATGTAATGTGGTAAAGATTTTATTGTTTATGGGTAGTTATATGGGGGAAGAAATTTGGGCATGATGGCATATTGGCATTGTTAGGCAGATTGCATAAAAAGAAAGAAGAAAAAGGACACATTGAGTTGTCACAGGTCACAACTTCATCTTAGGATAAGTAGAGCTAGGCTAGGCATTATTGAATGTTAGAAAAATACTAACATTCAATGTACCATTACATAGAATTGATAGCCAAGTAAGTCTAAGTTTCTACTTTTGGAAATGAAATGTTTGCAAGACTTATTATTATTGAGTTGAGTCCTTCATTTAGTAAGAAATTTTAAAAATTATTATGACAAAACTAAACACCCAATGTTTATTGGGTTCTAAACCAGAGCAGCCCAATTTCCGTATAGCCAACAAGTCATCCCACAACTAAAACAAAGCCCAATGTCTTCAAACAAAAATTCATTATCAGAGCCAGGTTTCGATCCTGGGACCTGTGGGTTATGGGCCCACCACGCTTCCGCTGCGCCACTCTGATTTACTGTTAGGTGTTTAAGACAAGTATAATATAATTAATAAACGGATAATTTCGTATTACCCCATATTAATTTGTCATACTTCGGTTTACCCTAAAATTTTAACACCATTGTCAAGCCCTCTGATAACCTTGACTGACTGATATAATATTATATTATCACTAAAAAAAATAATAAAAATTCAATTACAAATGTATCTTAAAGGTTGTTTAGAGCCTGTT
This sequence comes from Cedrela odorata, assembly GCA_035584115.1. NCBI lineage: Eukaryota > Viridiplantae > Streptophyta > Magnoliopsida > Sapindales > Meliaceae > Cedrela > Cedrela odorata. The sequence continues at coordinate 34,979 of JAXCLQ010070769.1, forward strand.
CAGTATTATTTTTTAATATTATTTTTATTTTTATTTTATAAATTTAAATATAAAATATATTATTTATTATTTTGTTAAAATTAAATTTATAAAATAGAAAATACAAATTATACATTTATAATATAAAATAATAAAATAATTTAAAATTATTTTATCTATTTTATAAAACAAATCATAAAATATATCATAAAATACTTCTCTCATTTAAATCAAATTATCTCATTTTTATAATATAATTTTCATAATATAATACCGAACATGTTTTCATATCCAAAATATATTAACTAAAAAATATTATTTTTAATTTTATTATAATTTGATAAAAATATCAGTTTAAAAATAATACCGGATGGATTCTTAATCTTTTATGAGTATTATTTTTATAGTAGAATAATGACGTTAATAATTAAGTGTTATAAATTAGTAAACGCAAGAATCAGTCTTCACGACAAAATTAATGAAAATGTTATTGTTTTATTTTTTATTTTTTTTAATGTGTTGGCTTTAATTTAATTTATAATATTGAATGACTAAAATACCTAATTTATTCCTTGTACGGTTTAGTATTACCGAGAGTAAATAATAGTTGGGGTATGATGATGTTTTTGAAAAGTGGGAGATAGAATTGAGATATGTCAAAACGTTACGGGGTGATGTGAAATTAGCCCAAGAATTGAATTATTGAAGTCAGAAGAGAAAACGACAGACCAGCTGGTGGCATGAATGGCTTGAAAAGCAAGTCGGTGGGTAAATTCGACTACATATAAAATTGATCAGTGGCAAATCTTCGTTTTATATTCTTAACTCACGTTCCCCCTTCTGCCCTTCAAAACCCTAAGCCTGGCACTTTATATTTTTCACCAAATTCTGTCATTCTCTTTCAAAAATTCGTAAATCCGATCAATCAGACTCCCAAGAAATCGTCATGGGGTCCAAATCCAGAGCCGACAATCATCTCACTGGCGACGGCGCAAGCCCCGGGTTCGTATCTCTCTTTCTGTATCTCTAGTTGATTTAGTTATATTATGTTTGATTTCTTGGAAAATAGATAAAGGTTAGGGTGGAAAATTGATGGAAATTTTTGAGGTTTTGCGTTTGTTGTTGAGATTCGTTCAAATCTCGTGCCTTTTCCTTAAAAATTAATTTGCTTCAACTAAACGATGTGTTTTAGAATTGCAGGAAGATTTTCATTGGTGGATTGCCTAAAGACACGACCTATGGTGGGTTTTTTTTTTTTTCCTTTTATGATTAATATAGTTTGTAGTTTGTAATTTGAGTGATTTGGGTTTTCAATTTTAATCGTGTGTTAATTTTCTAGCTTTATTTTGGGTTAATATATATTTTCTTTTTAAATTATCACTATTTCTATCGCGCTGTCAGGATTGCTGAGTTTGGTCTGTAATTTGTTTCTGTTGCTGTGTTTGAATTTGTAGCTACATTTAATAAGCATTTTGGAAAATATGGCGACATAACGGATTCGGTTATAATGAAAGATCGATACACGGGGCAGCCAAGGGGTTTTGGCTTTATAACTTATGCAGATCCTTCTGTCGTTGACAAGGTTATTGAGGACACCCATATAATTAATGGAAAACAGGTAAATGTTTTATGAACCTTACTGTTTGGTCTGTGCTTAGTTATTACTTTATTGAAAAGATTCATATAATGATTGTTGTCTTCCTTAACCTTACTGTTTGGGCTGTAAAGAAACATATAATGCGCTGTCCTCCAATAATTCTGGTCTGTGGAAGAATTTATAGGGAGGATGTAGCTAAATTGGTTTCAAAAGAAGCCTATCTATGAAAGTTTGCAGTATTAAGATCTTAAGCAGTTAATATTCTTCATTTGCAATTGTTTGGCAATTGATCTTTACCAGGGCCCTATTTGCTAGGGTTTATAAGTTTAATCACATTGGAGACAAAGTGGGCTTCTTTTGTCTTTTATGTGATATCAATAGTAGATAGGCTTATACCTTCATAGATCTGATAGGGTATATATATTGTTTAGACCTGCCATTCTATCCACCATTGCTAGGCTTCACAAACAAGATGGTTTAAATTTGTTTATTAGTAGCTGGAGATGTGGTTTTTGTTGTAGCTCCGCTGTTTGTGGATTACATAGTAGCCTCTTTCTGTCTCTTTTTTCCTTTTTTCCTTTAAAGGCTAACCTGGTGAACCTTGATCAGGTTGAGATTAAAAGAACCATTCCCAAAGGCTCAGGTCAATCCAAGGATTTCAAGACAAAGAAGATATTTGTTGGTGGTATACCATCATCAGTCAGCGAAGGTATGCCATTAATTGAAGTTTTAGTATTTTTGGTTTCCAGGATGTAGTTAAACGTGTACTATCATGGCTCATGAGCTAGTCTTACTAATTTTTTGCTGGTATGTGTTTTTATTCAGATGAACTCAAGAATTTCTTCTCCAAGTATGGGAAAGTCCTGGAGCACCAAATCATACGTGATCACGAAACTAATCGTTCTCGAGGTTTTGGATTTGTAATTTTTGATAGTGAAGAAGTAGTTGATGAAATGTTATCGAAAGGAAATATGATTGATATGGCTGGTACCCAGGTGAGCTTATTAGGATGGACTCCAAGAAATCAACTTCTAAAAAGATTACTGTTTATCATCAAGCATACTTTATCACATTCTCATTTTACGTTACAGATATATCAGTCTTTGGTTGTTTACTCAATTGATTTGTATACATATCCGATTAGTATACTAGTGTTTTTTTTCGACTTCTAATAATTATAGGTGGAGATTGTTACAAGTATAGATATTCTCAGGAAAGGGCAATCGTTATAGTTTCATCGTGGCAAAACCTAGGTTAACTAAGTTGCTTTGTTGTAGGTGGAGATCAAGAAAGCTGAACCAAAGAAATCCTCAAACCCTCCACCTCCTCCTTCATATGGTAGCAATTCTAGGGGCCGTTCTTTCAATGATGGTTTTGGTGGATTTGGCAGTTCTTATGGGGGTTTTGATGGAGGATTTGGCCCCGGTCCTTATAGGACACCTGCAGGTCTTGGTGGTAGGCTTGGTGGTGGATATGGGTACGGTAGTGGTGGTGGAGAATTTGGAGGTGGCTATGGAGGTTTTGGAGGCAGTAGCTTAGGAGGCTACCGAGGTGAATCTTCCCTTGGTTACTCTGGTCGCTTTGGACCCTATGGTGGCGGGTTTGGCAGTAGTTATGGTGGAAGTGGTCTAGGTGGATATGGTAGAGGTGGTGAAGGTTATGGTAGTTATGGAAGTTCAGGCTATGGTGGTGGCTATGACTCTGGTCCAGGTACTAGTTATGGTGCTGGAGGAGGTGGACTGTATGGAAGGGGAGGCTATAGTGGCAGTAGTCGTTACCATCCTTATGCAAGATCTTAGAAGTTTCATTCAGGTTCCTCGTAGTATTTTATCGTGCACTGTTAGGCACTACCTCACAAGTACTAGAAGTCTACTATAATAGCAGCAGTTGAGGCAGCTTTTGAAGATCAGAGAAGACCTTATCACATTATTAGACCGCTTCTATTGTGTGGCATAGACAAGAAAAAAAAAAGAAAAGATTTCTTCTTCAAAATTAGTGCTTGGTATTCTATTCTATGGCACTCTAGTTTATTTTTCAATTTAGCTTGTTATGTAGACTGTAGAAATTTGTTTTATTGGAGGAGTTTGTTATTGTTTTCTTTAGTTTGATATAGATAGAAATTTGTGTTATTAATTTTAGCTTGTTTTATTTTCCATTAGCAATTAGTATTTTTTTAGTTTGGTTTGGATAGATAAGTATGGAACGGCGGCCTAGTGTTTGACTACGGCGAGAAAGTGCCATTGTGGCTTAGGCCCACTTCTTAGATATGGCATTGGTTCGTGCAAGTTGAGTCATTTTTATATATTTTGGATGGAGCAGGTTGGAATTTGGACATGTTGATGATTTCAGTTCTAAGAAGTTTTTTTTTAAACCTATGGCTATTGTTTAAGATACACGGTTAATATAATAATAGGAAGTAATAGATAGGTGTCTGTGTTTTTTTCTCTCTACTGTCTTAAGGTAAGGTATTATTTGTAAAAGAAAGGGGGATCATTCTGACTTATGATTCCGGCCCGCATCAATTATATTTATTTTTTAGAAAATTTCAGTTATTTGTTCTGATTTGTTCTGATTTGTTCCAAAGGAGCCCTTATGACAACATGCCTGCTGCTTTTTTATTTTTCTTTCTAACTGTTGCATTATATTTTTTGATTTTGAGCATTCGGTGTTTAAATAATATTGAGCTTCGATGACATGACATCAATCGCCGTCGTGGTTTCCAATGTTGAGCTTCGATGAGATTGGCTTCTTGAGATTATTAATCTTGTTCTGACTGTAAATAAGATAATAATACTACATTGTTGTTGTTATTATTATTGCTTGTATCACCACAAATAATGTAAACAAATTAAAAAAGAAGCAATATTTGATTGTAATGTGTTGCCTTGTCCGTTCTCATAAGCATGTTTAATTTGATAAAGCTTCAATTATTGGATATCGTTATTGGAATTTATACAGTGAATAGTAGTTATAATTTTTGGTGGGGTACTCCTCAAGACGAGGAATAATCAATCACAACGTCGTGATGTTCTCTTTATTTTAATGCACCTAAAATGGTGTGCATTTGAATTGTTGTGAATGAAATTGTAAAATTGTAAAACAAACGGAAGCAGCGATTAGAATACAATAATCAATTTTTGTCATGCGTTGAAAACATGGCATGAGAAGAGGACGGAGTGTTCAAATGGATGAGCACCAAAAAAAAGATCAAATGAAGGTGGCAGGCAAGCCAATGTTTGATATATAACAACTAATGTTCTATCCTACCATTCATATAATTATTCATGGATTAAGTCTTAAAAACACTTTATTGTTAATGTTTTCAATTTTTCAATTTATTTTTTATTTTTTATTTTGAGAATTTATAAATTTAGTGTAGGGTGACAATGCATCAATACGTGGTGGATGGACTTGGTATACATTAATATAATATAATTAACCAATCATCAATCAGCTTGCAATGAGCGAATGAAAAACTATTAAAACGACGCCGTGTGGAATATTCACCAATCACCAGAATCCTACACAAAACGAAACAAGTCAAAGCCTGCTGCCTTGGGTAAACAACTGAGTTGGAACATTCGAATAGTGAGAGACAGAATAGAGTGTTTAATCGGTGATTTCGAGGAGCGACGATACAAGATGGGCGAGTTGAGGTACGAATTGTCACAAAACGCATACATAAAGCTCGTATTGCACGCGCGAAAGCACAAGACGGCGGCGATCAACGGTGTCTTGCTGGGACGAGTCCCGCCTCAGAATGACAACGTTGTCGAGATCGCTGACTCCGTTCCTCTCTTTCACTCCCACCTCGGCCTCCTCCCCAACCTCGAGATCTCCCTCATCTTGGTATTTACTTATATGTCCCTCCCTCTCTCTTTGTCTACCTCTTTATGTGTTGTCATTTAGTTTGAATTATGTTATTCATATAGTTGAACCAATTATGTGAGGATTTGTGATCTGGGTTCTGTTCTGTTTTCCTGAAAAGTTCTGTTTTTCTGAGAATTTTTTGAAAATATTTGCAAGTACTTTGCAACTACCTCTATCTTGTGTGATTTGTGTGTTAGTTGGTATGAGCTATGGGTAAATGATTTAAACAAAAATTCTCTCTCTTTGTGGCTCGTGAATTTTTTATTCTGAGTTTATGATTCGAGCTCTAATTGTTTCCTTAAAAGCTGAAACATTGTGCATGTTAAGAGATTTCTTCTTTTTGATAGGAGGAAGTTGTAGATCTCTCGGTAGGTTCTTGATTTGTTTTACATAGTACTTTGAAATTAGGGAGGGTCTTATGGATCTTGATTTCTTGTATTTACCAGATAGAAGAACATTATAATGCTCAAGGTCTCGGCATTGTGGGGTATTTTCATGCAAATGAGAGGTTTGATGACACGGAGCTCAGTAATGTGGCTAAGAATATTGGCGATCACATCTCTCGGTACTTTCCCCAATCTGCCATTCTCTTGGTATGTATTGTTAATTTGATATTTTGACACTTTTGGTGCTTGGGTCTATTGCTCAATTTTTTTAGGGGTTTTAACCTCTTATGATATACCATTGTAGTTAGACAACAAAAAGCTGGAAGCATTAACCAAGGGGAAAGAGCGGAGCCCTGTTATGCAGGTTAGTGCTGATTTTGTTCGTACTGATATTGCATAATTATAATGGCGTATGATGGCATTTTGCGTATGACAAGGTTTTTAGTGATCGAATTGCTGATATTAATTAAATCTCTCTTAGGGAAGACCGTGTTTGTCTTAATGGTGCTTATTATTTTGCCTGGTGTTCATTGGAATTATGTAAAATGTTGTGATAATTGGATGTCTCAGATTTATGCAATATCACAATGTGCTATGAATGCATTGAATATTTCATTTGGTTATATCCTTCAAATGTTTTGGCTGTGGCTTTAAATAGTGTTGCTTTTGCTGATAATTGGTATTCCTGTATTGGAGTAAATCTAATTAGGACTTTTTGAAGCTGTGTCGAGGGAAAATATGGTTGCTTGTTATTTTTTAACTGTATATGTAGCACTTTTCTGCTTGAGAATTGGAATGTATTAGTTTAATGTTAAGACAGTGTGGTGAACATGAGGAGTTTAACCAGACGACATTTAAGGTGACATAATGGATTAAATATGCTTCTGATTGCCTCTTTTGTATCTTTTGTAGAGATAGAACTACTGGAAGCGATCTAAACATCAATCCTTTTTTCTTAATATTGTAAAGTGGTGAAAATCCTATTCTCTGCCCATTTGTTAATAGTCAAGAGTCCTCATGTAACCTCAAGGTTCGAGTTGAATGGTATGCCCTTTGGTTTTTCCAGTCAAGATGTTGGAGGTACAAATCCCTTACAGCCACCTGCCATGGATTTTATATCCCATTAGTTTCCTTGCTACTAAGGTTGTAGGTCCAAAAATGGTCCCCAATTTCAAACCTGGGGCACATACACACACATATATAAAATCAAGAGCCGTTCTGCCTTTTGCAATGAACATTTCATTTTTTTTAAAACATAAGAAAGTGGATGGTAAAGATCATTTCCAAGTTGAACTTGAGGATCTCTTACTTGATGGCGCTTCTGATTTAAATCAGTTTAAATTTCTGGAAGTTTGTAGTCCTTATTAGTATTGTCTTGGTTAGAATAAATGATAATATTCTCAAGGCCATGTGCAGCATCATAATAGCTGTTACTATTTCAGTTTGTTTCATGCTCTTCTGGCTTTCATTGTTATGCTGGTACCAAACTTCAATGGAATGACTGTTGTTGAGTTTTATTTTCATTTTCCTCCACAATTCTTCTTTCCGATTATCTTCAGCTAAGCTTATCGCCTTTCTTTTTGCGGAGTAGCTTTACATAAGGGATGCATCCAAGAATTGGAAGCTAGTTGGATCCGATGGTGGCTGCCAATTGGTAACTAAGGAGCCTGCTGCAAATATAGTTTTGTTGGATTATATTTCTTCTGGGAAGTGGCAGGATGTTGTAGATTTTGATGATCACCTTGATGACATTAGCAAGTAATAACCACATGTCGATGTCCCTGTAGTTTTTCAATATGATATTAATATGGCTTTGCCATTAGTATTAAGTTTGTTTGACAGAAAGTGTAATCTGCTGTTTTGTTTTGCCATTTGCAGGGACTGGCTGAACCCAGAACTTTTCAAGTAAACCGGCCCATATTAATCTCAGTATTTTTGCTACTCTGTCCAGCGAGTAGTGGTTAAAGGCTTAAAGCTGATGCATGACACATTTTCTTAAGCTACAGACATGCCAATCATGAAGAGATAATTTCTCGAACCAAATACTTGTTGAGTGTCTTGTTTTTCTGAGATAAAGATTTTGTAGTGAAATATTCAGTTAAATTAACACTTATTTTATGTTAGTGATTACATTATGAAGTTCCTATAAATGATACTCAGCCTCGTCTTTGGAGTACTCCATCTCCAATGGATGTTTATGGTTTCAAGATGGAAATGCTCTTTATTCTGTTTGGTTTGCTCTATATGTCTCTGTGTGTGTGCTTTTGATATATTTATATTTATATTAATTAATTAATTTTTATAAATTTCAATAAAGCAGTTTAATGATAAAAAGTGAATATAAAACGATTTCATGATTAAGGGTTCTGGCAATGTTCAGTGTGGGATGCCGAAGGAGGCTGTAAAATTGTTTATGGAGATGGAAGAGGTGGGTGCAAGGCCAAGTGAAGTAACTGTTGTGGCTGTTCTTGCTGCTTGTGGTGATTTGGGGGCGCTAGATTTAGGCAGAATGGTCTATGAGTACTCGAAGCGAAGTGGGTTTGGTCGAAATGTCGGAGTTTCGAACACGTTGATTGACGTGTGTGAAGTGTGGATGCTTGGAGGACGCTAGGAGGGTGTTTGATGAGGTGGAAGAACACACGATTTTTACATGGTCAGCTATGATTCAAGGTTTTGCCATTCATGGTCAAGCCGAGGAAGCACCGAGGAACCTAAATTGATTGAAATAGGAATGAAGCCAGATGGGGTAACCTTTATCGGGCTCTTGCATGCTTGTAGCCACATGGGATGGGTTGACGAGCGACATAGGTTTTTCTATATATGACTACAGAGTATGGGATTATGCCCCAGATTGAGCATTGTGGTATTATGGTTGACCTTTTTAGCCGGGCAGGCCTCCTTCGAGAGGCTTATGAGTTCATCATGAACATCCTATAAAACCGAATGGGGTTGTTTGGGAGCTCTCCGTGGTGGATGCAGAGTTCACAAAAATATTGACCTGGCTGAGGAAGCTACTAGACACCTTGGTCAGTTGGATATGCTTAACGATGGATACTATGTGGTTCTATCTAACATTTACGCGGACATAGAACGGTGGGAAGATTTGGCAAGAGTTAGTTAGTTGATGAGAAATCGAGGTGTGCAGAAGACACCTCGTTGGAACTCAATCACAGTTGGTGGAGTGATTCATGAGTTTGTGGCCAGGGATAATGAAGATTCTACGTGTTTGTGAGGACTGTCATACTGCTTTTAAGTTGATATCAGAAATTATTAATCGTGAGATTGTTGTGCGTGACAAAAATCGGTTGCATTGTTTTAAGGGTGCCTCGTGTTCTTGCAGGAATTACTAGTAACTGGATTAGCATTACTTTGTAATCCACATTTTTATTGAAATTTCTATCAATGAATCAATCCGATAATTCATGCCGCCTCATCCCTATAAAAGCTTTCTTTTCCTTGCTTTATAAAATATTTTGAGAGTTTAATCATAAATGATAACATATTAACGTGCAACACGTTTATCCAATTTGAGCCTATATCACCTATTGCTAATATAATTTTACAGCTATATCTTCTTCATCCATTCTTCATCATTTGGAAACGCCAGCCTCGTTTCTTTTCAAATTTCATGCACACAAAACTCAGTTATTAATTGGTGCTGGGAGTTTTAATGCACCTCAAAGCACAGGGCATCCTTCGACCTCAATTCCTGGTGCTATAGGGCATTTTGCCAATGGACAATGGTCAGTATTAGCCAGACCCCACCATTCTGGACCAAAAATATTTTGGGATTGAAGGGTGAAATAAAGGAATACACCCATGAAGGCAACTCCAGCATCTAAAGCAGCTGATAAGATATATGTATGCCTACCCCACCATTCCTTGAACCTTCTGTAAACATAGTAGTTGAAGAATATTCCAACAGCTCCCCAACTCAAATAGTTCACAGCTTTAGCTGATGGCAATCCCATTGGACCAGCCAAGATAATAGGCATATGGATTAGCTTGATCCATTTTTTTTCGGGGAATTTGCGGGAAAGCAGCCATACTGGAACTGGAGCTAGTAAGCCAATTATGAAGAACCAGTTCAATTGTGGGTAGACACCATAGTTTGTGAACATTCTGAGTGGTCCGACAACTCCCCAGATGATAGAAGCATTGTAGAAAACATCATCGCTAGGGCATGTCCATGGACTCCCCACTGGCAGCAAAGTTGTGTTACAAATGTTCTCAACAGATGTAAGAAGCCACCATGCCGTGCCAAAGTAGACAGTTGAAGCAACTATAGTTCCTGCTAACTAAAGGTACAAGTTGATAATTTTTTACAAATTAATAGTATATAGAGATAAAAGCAGAAATTAGCATAAACTGTATATATGATAATCACCTGAACAATGAACATGGATTTTGGAGGGACTTTCATATAGTGACCGAGTTTGAAGTCGCCAAGAAAACCGAGGGCTTGCACCATGCTGATATAGCCATAGGTCTTGAAAGCCACATTGGCAAGGGGCTTCCCAGGATACATATACCCAATAACCAACTCTGTTATTATGTTTAGTCCTGGTTGCTGCAGATTAATACATTCTATTAAGAAGCTGCTTATATAAAATGTGATCTAAAGCATCAAATTCGAGTATTATGAAAAATATATGTAGTTTTTAGTTGTTTTTATTTCATATCTGATGCACCAGTAATATGGGTTTGGGTTCAGAAATACCATATTTGTTGTCGCTTGAATTACACCAACAGGTAATGTGAAAAAGAATGCCATGGCACAAGCTAGTAGAAGTCCCCACCATGGAAGTTGAAACTGTTTATCAAACCCTTCACAAGTAAATAGGGAAAGGGCGAACGTCAAGATCAAGATACTGTGGAACCACCATTGCGGTACTGCTTCATAGTTCTTCTTCATCAGTCTTGTGTGCACATCACCAAACTGATCTTTGACTGCCGTTGTTGTTTTTCTCCACATTCTCCAAATTGTTCTACTCATTGTTTTTGTAAATTAAAGGAAGAAAAATCCATCAATATGTAGGTCATTAGCATAGCGGAGCTACCAAGTGAAAAGAAAAGTTACAGAACTAAAAATTAAGAAATTGTTGAAGATGCTTACTTTCCCTCAAAGAGTGCAACATGTGAAACACTTGCCATTAAAGTTGCAAAGCCCAAGCCGTAGATGAAGGCAAACATGACACTTAGATGGAGTTTGCTATAATTATCGTAGCCAACTTGATCAAAACTGAATGCCTTTTCGTTGAGGATTCGAGATATATTGTAAGTTTGGCCAGAAAAGTCGAAAGTGTGCGAGGAAAATAACGGGAATCTCTTGGCTTCATACGCATTAGACCAATAAGCAATGGGAATAAGGACATAGAGAAACAAGAAAAACCCAACTAAGATATTGGCAATGGCGAAGAATGGTGTGGCTAGGGGACTTCCCAAGAAGCCAGCAACAGTGGCCCAATCAAGGCCAAAGGAGCCGATGCCAAGGCCTTGAAGGCCGGAACCAAGCTTTTGTGCCGTGACTGAGTCCTTCCATATCCAACAAACAAAGGAGAGAGCAGATAGTGAAGGGAATAGATAGCCAGGCACAATATAGTAAGCAAAGCTTGATACGAAAACAATAAGGAAGAACTGTAGCCTAGTTAATCCTCCTTTGGTTCTCTTTTCTTCTTCGTGCAGTGCCCTGCAGTTGACACAAATAATGTTAAAACGATTCAAAGCTTGGCATAGTATTTTATTCAATATGAGAATAAGAGGGAGATTACCTAAACAGAGAGACTTGTACCAGGTTTGCTGGCCACCACATGTATGGGGAATCAACAAGGTATTTTCTGAATAAACCAGCCCACCCATATCCTAGCAGCTGAAATTCATAAAAGAACACAGAATCATACCCATATTGCAAATTAAGCATGCCTTCAGATATTAGTCATTTGCTTGGTATATGATACGAAATAGCTGCCATTTTCATTGTTAACTAATATGTTCTAGTATCCAATAGATTCAATAAATCCAGAAGATGCGATGAGACATTCACGGGCGTTTTGTAATCAAATCAGGACAAATTGTAGAGGTCAATGTTTCATATTATTTCTGTAATTCAAGAGAATCCGGGTTATTTTATTTTATTTTTCATTCTTATGAAGAAAATAATGCTTTTCTTCTAAAAATTTTCTTTCATTGGCGACAGAGTGGCTACTAATGTTGTGATAAATGGAAGAACTCTATGTGTACCTGAGTAGTTTGTACTAACATCATGGCTGGAACTGGGTGCAGACTTCTTTTGTAGAAAGCCTTGACAATTGTAATTATGCCTACTGCATAAACACCACTCGATCCACAACTGGCAAAAATGGTGATTAACACATGTTCTTTCAGATTGAAAGGCCCTGGATTCAATGAAAACCACCATTTTGTAAATGGAACTTTTATTTGCTTTGTTGGAAGTGTTGCAGCCATTAGCTTTCCTACTGGGAGGACAAGAATTTGAGCAGAAACTGAACCAATATACAGCTGATTCTGGCGATAACCAAAGAACTGGTTTACAAAAGCAAGGAGGCAGCATGATGTTAGCCCCAGAACCCATGTTCGAAAAGTTAAAGCTGGTATTGATGGATCATCAGTGATTGGAACTGTGATTCTGACTTCCTCAATTGGGTTGTCGTTTATTTCTTCATCTTCTGCATGATTAAAATCACGAGTTATAATAAAGTCTGTGAATGTATCAACATGAACAAACAACCGTTCTTCATATCTTATCATGCATTCTAAAATATGTAAAACTACTCGAATATTTATTCACAAAAAGTCCAGGATCTCAGGCAAATTTAAGAAAATGTGTTCCAATCATAACAAAGCCGAGGCCTTGTTTCATGTAGACAAACCAACTTGGCCATTTTAGAGCCAGAGACACAGGATTTACCGTTTACTTTAACATCAGTTTGATGCTTCTCCAGTGACAGAGACCGAGAAATTCCATCTTTGACACAAGTTCCCATCTCTCCCCTTCTGTTCTTGAACTAAAATATCAATGCTCAGTACATACATATATATGCCTGCAATGCTACAGCAATTCAAGATACGTTTCTTGTCTTCTTTCTAAAGCTATTACTTCTAGTTCTAAGTTGGTACGTAAAACATTAACCTCATACCAATTATTGTATAAGCTCATATTATTGATGTAGTTGACAAAGTCAATTTAAATATTCATATTACGAGCCAATGGAAAATGATTTTACATGCTTTGTGGCGGTGTTCCCATCAAAATCATTTTCAACACATTTATTTCTCGGTAATATGCTTCAGGAAAATCTTTTCCATGCATTCATTTCCTAAGGTCAGAGTGAAAAGCTCCTCTTATCACTTCATAGTATTATGAATGACACCGGACACCCTTGTCTTTTCCTTACTTTTTTTCCTTTTTTTTTTATTATTATTATTCAGTAATACCTGCTCTTATTTCATTGGAAACGTTGATTTTTCTTATTTTATAAATGGGCTGCGTATAGTTGATGGTAGGGTAAACCGGTCGATATAAAATAATATAATTATTAACACTGTACAAATATTACACAATAATCTAAATTACCACTTTTCCGCAAAAATTTGCATGACTTGACTGGGGAGAGTTTGGCTAGTATTAATCATTATTAACAAAAATGGACAGTCAAACATCCAGATGGAGAGAAGCTGCCGGCCGCATGAGCCATTTTGAACTTGTGTTGGCCAGGGACTGTTTGTCCTGTGACTCCACACCGTCAGCACTGTTATCTTTCACAGAGGCATGGAATTAAAATAAATAAGGCATAGGCGGCAACGTGACTTTTTCACTGTCATGAATATTGTGGACAACATGTTTTGCCGATGAAATACTATAGCTTTGTCTTCTCCATTCATTCATTGATTCATCAATATCGAAATAGCCAGCGTGTAGTTCTTTTCAAGCTTCATGTAACACCTGTCAAGTGGCTCAGGGTGAAACATACAGCTTCTCAGCTATATGCTTTCCACATAGTCTGTTGGTGTATATAAAATATAATTAACACGCTTGATTCAATTCGAAATTTCAATTAAGAAATTATTGAAAATATAATTAGAAAGTTATATCTATATTTAGTAATTTAGTGAGTGATATATTATGAAATTAGAACAATTATATTCTTATATTTATAATACTATTAAATTCTGAATTATTTTTAAATGTTAATTTTTAAATCATGTGTGTTTAAGAGTTCGTATAATGATAAGAAATTCAAAATGTCTAAAATTTTTTAGGATTGATTAATGTGATATGAGTTAATGCTTTTAAACTATTATATATTTTTAGTATAGTAAATTATATTACAATTAAATTTCATGTGATTACTTTCTTCACATACATAAGTAATTTGATAGAAAATAATATTTATGTCATATTTTTGATGTGTAATTATTTATAAAATAGTATGTTGCGTGAAAGTAATATTTATTATATATGTGATATTTAGTAGTTGCATTAAGTGATGATGATACATTAGAATATTGGTTTACGATTTACCTGGGTGATGATACATGGCTGCCGAAAATGAATATGACTATTTCAGACGATGAGGCGAAGCCTTTGGGTAGGATTATAACTTTCCAGATGATAAGACAAGGTCATCGAATATGATTATAATTTTTCCGGACAATGAGACGAGGTTGCCGGATAGGATTATAACTATGAGAACTTGATACAAGAACGCTATGTATGATTATAATTAAAAGACTTGGACGATGATACAATGTTGCCGGTATGATTATGACTTTTCTATTTGGGTGATAATATTTTCTGCCAAACATTATATATTTTTCTAAGTACTAATTTGGTGTGATTTTGAATTATTTGTATTTTTAAGCATCTAATTATTACTTGATTTATGCAATTCTTTAAAAAATTGAATAATTTTTTATAAAAATATATTTCTTTATAAATTATATTTCCTCTCTTAATTAAATCGGAAACTCATTATTTTTTCTATTCATAAACCCAATTCGTGAGATTTTTCATTCATATATATATTTTTTTTCACCAAGAGCGTTTGATAAAACTCTTGAACTCACGAATTTAGTGTATTCTACTTTCACGCAATTCACAAATTCAACAAACAATTAATTCAAAAGTGTAGTACTATTTGTGGTAGAGATCCTTTATATATATATATATATATATATTTGTGATTTTTCTTATACGTATGAATTTCATTGAACACGAAAATGATATATCGAAAGAATCCTGTTACAAAACCTTTTTCGACCTTCTAATCTTGCATTATTATGCGGGATTTAGTATTTCTTGACTGCATTGGTGACAATCTGCCATTCCATTCATATACTTGCAGCAGGTCCCACAAATTTATCTTGCCTTTTAGGTTCTCAGATTCATTCTATACTAGTCATGGTTTTGTGACAGAGGAGCCATAAGACTTTCTTGTCATGGGGCTGTAAACATAAGTAGTTAGCTGGTAGGAGATGACGATGCATTAATTGGAGTCAAAAAAAAAAAAAAAAAAAAAATGGGCACCATACATCAAGCCTAAATCATCGCAGGTTGTCAATTCTTAGTCAATAAGTGGCAAATTATTTCGGGTTTGAGTGTGTTAAACGAAAGAAGGATGTGGTGGAGTTCAAGACTTGAGTTTACACTTCAGTATGGCTAGCAAATGTTGATTTTACGCAAATCATTCTAGCTAGTGTATGTTAATAAATTGGAGGCTAAGTGATAAGAATGTTACAGTAAATGATCACGTGCAAGACAATAATTTCTGACAAAGAATAAAGAGCCATGGTCAAGCAAAGAAAATGAAATGAGGAAGTATTTATATGGCATTAAATTTTAATTTTGATGGCACAAAAGCAGTAAATACCAAAATAGCCAACCACAAAATTGAATGTTAAGTCACGGACCTTAAAAATACAATGTCCCATTTGCTCAATTTTTATTATCTCAACAAATACTATGGGCTTTGGTAAAGCACAGAGAAATTCTCTAGTTAATTTTTACTAGTTAATGTTTCTTTCACATTGAAAGTTTTTCAGATTCAGGCTAGAAAGATGTATCCTTCAGCTTCCTGACAATATTCTGTCTATATGTTAGTAGATTCTCTTTTCGGCTAGTTACTAGATTCTGAATAAAAAAACATTTGGCCAAAAGGTGTTAAACAAGTGAATCTTAAAACAATATCTCCATCCATTCTTCATCATTTGAAATAGCCATCCTGTAGTTGTTTTCAAATTACATGCACATATACAACCTAGTTATAAGTTCTGGTGATGGAGAATTTTTGATGGACATCAAAGCACAGGGCATCCATCAACCTTAATCCCTGGTGCTATAGGGCATTTTGCCAATGGACAATGATCAGTACCATCGAGACCCCACCATCCTGGACCAGAAATATCTTGAGACTGAAGGGTAAAATAAATCATTACAGCCATGAAAGCAACCCCAGCGTCCAAAGCAGCCGACAAGATATAGTTATGTCTTGCCCACCATCCCTTGTATCTTCTGAATATATAATAGTTGAAGAAAATTCCAACAGCTCCCCAACTCAAATAATTCACTGCTTTAGCTGATGGCAGGGCTAATGGTCCTGCCAAGATGATGGGCATGTGGATAAGCTTGATCCATTTTTTTTCAGGGTATTTGCGAGAAAGTAGCCATACTGGAACTGGGGCAAGAAAGCCAATGAGGAAGAACCAGTTCAATTGTGGGTAGACACCATAGCCTGTGAACATTCTGAGCGGTCCAACAACTCCCCAGATGATTGAAGCATTGTAGAAAACATCATAATAAGGACATGTCCATGGACTCCCCTCTGGCAGCAAACTTGTGTTACAAATGTTATCAATAGATGCGAGAAGCCACCATGCTGTGCCGAAGTAGACAGTTGAAGCAACTATAGTTCCTGCTAACTAAAGGTACATTTCCACGGAAGTAAAAAAACTTAATCATATGTAAAGACTAAGAATGGATAGTAGCATAAGCTTTATAAATAATTGATACCTGAACAATGAACATGGATCTGGGAGGAACTTTCATATAGTGGCCTAGTTTGAAGTCACCAAGAAATCCGAGGGCTTGTGACATGCTGATATAGCCATATGTCTTGAAAGTCACATTAGCAAGGGGCTTACCAGGATACATATACCCGATAACCAACTCTGTAATCACGTTTAGCCCTGGTTGCTGCATAATAACACATTTATTGAGAAACAGCATCTTGGTTCTCTTGTGATATCTATGCATATAACGATGTATTTATGCTATTTATGTTTAATTGTTATTTGTTTTTTATTTTTGATATAGAAATAGCAGTGTGTTTGAACTTGGAAGTACCATGTTTGTTGTGGCTTGAATCACTCCAACGGGTAAAGTGAAAAAGAATGCCATGGCACAAGCTAGTATAAGTCCCCACCATGGAAGTTGAAGCTGTTTGTCAAACCCTTCACAAGCATAGAGGGAAAGAGCAAAGGTTATGATCAAGATAACATGGAACCACCATTGAGGTACTGCTTCATAATTCTTCTTCATCAGTCTTGTGTGCACATCACCAAACCGATCTTTAACTGCAGTAGTTGTCTTTTTCCACATTTCCCAAATTGTTCTGCTCATTGTTTTGACAAATTAAAGGAAAGAAAATCATCAGTAGGTCATCAGCTCAAGAGAATTCCTGCCAAGGTCAGAAAAGAAAGGTATAAAATGAGAAACTGAGATGTCGAAGATGCTTACTTTCCCTCGAAGAGTGCAACATGTGAAATACTAGCCATCAGAGTTGCAAAGCTCAATCCATATATGAAGGCAAACAAGATACTGAGGTAGAGTTTGCTATAATTATCATAGCCAACTTTATTAAGATCAAAGGCTTTACCATTCAGGATTCGGGTAATGTTGTAGATTTGGCCAGTAGAGTCGAAAGTGTGTGAGGAAAATAACGGGAATCTCTTGGCCTCGTATGCATTAGACCAATAAGCAATGGGGATAAGGATATAGAGAAACAAAAAATATCCTACTAAGATGTTGGCAATGGCAAAGAAGGGTGTAGCTAGGGGACTTCCCAAGAAGCCAGCAACGGTGGCCCAATCAAGGCCGAATGAGCCAATTCCAAGGCCTTGTAGGCCTGAACCAAGCTTTTGTGCTGTGATTGAGTCCTTCCATATCCAACAAACAAAGGACAGAGCAGATAGCGAAGGGAAAAGAAAGCCTGGCACTATATAATAGCCAAAGCTTGAAATAAAAACAAGAAGAAAGAATTGTAGTCTAGTTAGTCCTCCCCTGCCTCTGGTTTCATTTTCATGTAGCGCCCTGCAGGTGGCATAGATATCAGTTTTTCATATCTGAAACTATCTCTGTACTTCAGGATTTGGCATATTATTTTGTTAAATATGAGAGAGGGATGAGCACCTGAACAAGGAGACTTGCACCAGGTTTGCTGGCCACCACATGTAAGGAGAATCAACAAGGTATTTTCTGAATAAACCAGCCCACCCATATCCAAGCAGCTAAATTTCATCATAAAAAACAAAGAATCTTATTCATACTAGGAATCAAACAGTCTAAGATATGAGCCATTTGCTTGGTTTGGATCAGTTGAATAGTTGCTTATTTATTTATTTACATATATTTTAACTAGTATATTACATATCATTCTCAAAAGTTATTATATTAAAAATTTGGATTTCATTGTTGTTTTCAATATCTTATGAAGAAATTCAATGGCAACATGATAAGGATAAAGCGGCAATTAATTTTGCAATAAATGGAAAAGCTCAATGTCATTATAACTAATCCAGAAATCAAGATGAACGAATTCAAATAAATCGCCAATTGTACCTGAGTTGTTTGTACTAGCAACATAGCTGCTACTGGATGCAGACTTCTGTGGTAGAAAGCCTTGACGATTGTAATTATGCCTACTGCATAAACACCGCTGGATCCGCAGCTGGCGAAAATGGTGATCAACACATGTTCTTTAAGATTGAAAGGCCCTGGATTAAATGAAAATGACCATTTTGTAAATGGGACTTGGATTTGCTTTGTCGGAAGTGTTGCAGCCATTAGCTTTCCTATTGGAAGAACAAGGATTTGTGCTGAAACTGAAGTAACTGTCAGATTATTCTGGCGATAACCAAAGAATTGGTTCACAAATGCAAGAAGGCTGCATGCTGTTAGCCCCAGAACCCATGTTCGAAATGTTAATGCAGGCTGTGAGGGATCATCGGTGATTGGAACAGTAAGCCTAACTTCCTCAATTGGGTTATCATTGACTTCTCCATCTCCTGAATGATCAAATTGACAACATGAATCATATAAAGTTTGAATATATCACCTTAGAAAAAAACTACCTGCCTTATATATACAACATTCCTCAACCATGGCACAGAACATAAAGCTTAGGCCTTGTTTCCGTGTTATTAAAAAAACATGTTCATTATATAGAGAGGATTACCATTTAAATCAACATCAATTGGATGCTTTTCCAGTGATTTAGATTCAGGAATCTCATCTTCAACATAACTTCCCATCTCTCTCCTTCTGTTCTTGAGCTAAAATGGCAATACTCAGTACACTATATACACGTCTGTGCAAGACTACAGAAACAAATGATATGTGTGCAAGTTGTCTTTTTCTAAAGCTAATCTGTCTAATTCTAACTTAACGTAATAATATTAAACACTTTGCCTTATATTCTAGATTTTGTTGAAAAAGTCAATAGAATATTTCAAATTCCAATTAGAGCAACTTCATGACTGTTGTGGTTTTATTTCCCCGAAAAACATTTTCCATGGACTTAATTCTAAGAACTGTGCTTCAGAAATGTTTTTCCCTGCATTATTTTCTAACAATTATTTTGCTTTGATCATATTAGTTGTAATATTGTGGATGAGTCTCCAAAATTTTCTTTTTCTTTTGCATTAATACCTTTGATTTATTTAACTTCTTTGAGAGGGAAAGATACAAGAAAGTCTCAAGAAAACCTTAGATAACCAGTGATTTAATAAGAGCAAATCCCAGGTTCATGCAAATATCTTGTGTCATATGTATCAGTTAAGATAAAATATATTTGTACTATGAGTGAGTAAAAACCTTTATAATTTTTACTCATGTCTAATGTTGGATTTTGGTTATTATTTTCAGTAAAAGAAGTTCACTCAAATTTCTAGATGGAACAAAATCATCTCCTGTATTGCCTTTTAGGGGATACAGTGATGCCGGCTGAAAACCCAGTTTATATTTTGGTTGCTAGTGGTTGTTTGGTGCTGTCCATCATTGTCCTGCCTAGCTCTTAATCTGTCCCAAAATAATGGAGTAAAAAATGAAGGAAAATGATAGAAAGAGTGTGAAATCCTTGTCTGCATTGGGTGAAGATTACAATTGTGATAAGATGTGTAATGTGATACTTTTTATCTTATTTCTTGTTCACAGTGATGTTTCCAATATGATCAAGGCTATTGTGATGAGAAAACAACTTATGATCGGCCAAAAGAAGGAAAAAGACAATATTCTACTTGCAAGCTAATGGTATGGGCAATAATTTTTCTTTCTTCCCTTTGTTTTCTCAGGAAGCAAATCTGGATTACCATTCAACATTTGACACGGGTTTGATGTTATTGATTAAGAGATGTTTCACTGATGTTTGTGTTCTTATTAACGTGAAGGTCACGTTGATTTTGATGATTCTGTCCTAATTAAGATGGTGATTAAGGAAAAAATAATTGTAATGATGTAGTTAAAAGAATGACTGGATTGATAACCAAGCTATAATATTATCAAATTCCACCAGGTAAGTTAGCTGACGCGTTGTTTCATCTATGAATTTTTTCTTGTTCTGTTGTACCCATTCTTGAAATGTTACAGGCTGTAGGAACAAGGAACCTGAAGAAGAGAAACATGTCGTCTTGCATATTTGTTAGATAAAAAGTGAGACCACAATACTTTATGAGTACTGCCCACAGATTTGGTTATGAAAAATTTAATTAAAATCTTTTTTTTTTTTCTTTCAAAAGGAAAGAAATGATTTCACCCCAGCTTCATTGTATTCTACCGAGTGAGAGTAACAGAATTCTGTTGCCCTGCCTGTTTTAACAAAAGCTGTCAAGCATAAAGTGTTTGTTCTACTTGGAAGATTTTCTTGGAAATTCATATTTTCAGTGACACTTGAACTTAGTCTTATGATTTGATATCTTGATTTGATCAGACAGTGGCAGATTATAATGCTCCAGGCTTGAATTTTCTGGGATATATTCATGTGATTGAGAAGTTGATTTGATATGTTAGTTACGGAGTAAATGCTGGAAAACAATGTCAGGGCCTCTGATTGAGTGAATCATATTCCAGGATCATGGAAGCATCTATCATGAAGATCCTGAGATCAAAATAGTATGCTAGAATGACTTGCATATTCTTATAATGCCTGTCAGGAATAGGTTTGGAAGAAAAAAGAGGCATTGGAGGACAGCGAAAACTTTTCTTCACTATCAGAAACTTGCATTATTTTGTGGAATTTGATGTTCATTAATTTCATCGGTTCTCCCAAAATTTGACACGGCTTTTCATTCTTCTTATCTTAATTATGGTCTAGTATCAGTGGGCCTGTATAAGTTATCACAGAGTCTTTCGGGGAAGCTTCAACAAGTAGTTGGCAGGTAGGATGTGACGGTTAATTAATATAAGCATAATATAAAATTAAAAAAAATGGAAGATGGCAAAATTGCATCAAGAACGAAAGAAATGCAGGCTGACAATTGTTCAGGCACAAGCTGTGAATAATATTGGGTTTGACTCTGTGAACTACCAAAGAAAAAAAGATGCTTGGAAAAATACTGAATGAATCATCAAACAGATGGGCTAAATTAACCACTTGACAGAAAACTAAAAATTCTCAACGAGTACGACAGTAGGAATTATTTTTCTACAGAAACTGAACTAAGAAGAAGAAACTCAAAATTCAGAGATGAATCTTGTTAATCCAAGACATTAGATTTTCAGTGAATAAGCCTGATCCTATTGCCCCTTTATAGAAAGATATACAGTTCTTCAAAATGTTCATGCATATATACAACCTATGCCACTGATGAGAAGTAATTTCTTAACTGTCTCAAAATACAGGGCATCCTTTGACTTGAATCCCTGGAACAGTAGGGCAGTTTGCCACTTCACAACGATCATCACTGTCCAAACCCCACCATTCTGGACCAACAATATTATGGGCTTGAAGAGTGAAAAAGAGGAATACTCCCATGAAGGCAACTCCAGCATCCAAAGCTGCTGATAAGATATAAGTATGTCTTGCCCACCATCCCTTATACTTTCTGAAAACATAATAGTTGAAGAAAATTCCAACTGCTCCCCAACACAAATAATTCACAGCTTTAACTGGTGGCATGCTCATTGGACCAGCAAACATAATAGGCATGTGAATAAGCTTGATCCATTTTTTCTCAGGGAATTTGCACGATAAAAACCATACTGGAAATGGGGCAAGAAAGCCAATCAGGAAGAACCAGTTCAGTCCTGGGTAGATCCCATCCTTTGTGAACATTCTGCCCGGTCCAACAACTCCCCAAATGATTGAAGCAGAGTAGAAAACATCATTACCAGGGCATGTCCAGGGACTTCCCTCTGGCAGCAAATTTATGTCACAGATGTTTTCGACAGTTATGAGAAGCCACCATGCTGTGCCAAAGGAGACTGTTGAAGCAACTATAGTTCCAACTAACTAATGTGCACAGTGACAGAATGGAAACAAATTAGTCATATTTAAAGATTATGAACTCAATTATCATAAACGTCATTGATAATTAAATTACCTGAGCAATAAACATTGATCTAGGAGGGATTTTCATGTAGTGTCCTAGTTTGAAGTCACCCAAAAAATAAAGGGCTTGTGCCATGCTGATATAGCCATAGGTCTTGAAAGCCACGTTGGCAAGAGGCTTCCCTGGATAGATATACCCAATTACCAACTCTGTAATCACATTTAGTCCTGGTTGCTGCAAATGAACACATCACATTGGTAATGTACAAAAAATAAAATAATAATAATAATAATAAAATAAAAATTCAGATCCTGTATAAGTTTTCTATTAGTCCTAAACCAAGCTCCAAAATACCTGATTTGTTGTTGCTTGAATGATTCCAACAGGTAAGGTGAAAAGGAGGGACATAGCACAAGCTAGTAGAATTCCCCACCAAGGGAGTTGTAGTTGTTTGTTGAAACCTTCACAGGCATAGATTGAAAGAGCCACTGTTAATATCAACATAAAATGGAACCACCATTGCGGTACTGCTTTATAGTTCTTCTTCATCAATCTTGCATGAACATCACTGAATTGATCTTTGACAGCTGAAGTTGTTCTCCTCCACATTTTCCAAATTGTTCTGCTCGTTTTGTTTGCAAGTGAAGGAAAGAATTTCATTAGCAAGCTGGCCTAAAAAAACGAGTTATTGAAAGAATAGAATGAGAAACTGAGACACTGTTGAAGATACTTACTTTCCATCAAACAGTGCGACATGGGAAATACTAGCCATTAAAGTAGCAAAACATAAACCGTACATGAAGGCAAACAAGATACTGACATAAACTTTGCTGTAATTATCGTAGGCAACTAGATCAAGGTCAAAGGTGTCTTTATTCAGGATGCGGGTAATATTGTAAGTTTTGCCAGCAGAGTCGAAAGTGTTTGAGGAAATTAAGGGGAATCTCCCAGCTTCGTATGCATTAGACCAATAAGCAATGGGGATAACAACATAAAGATACAAGAAAACCCCAACTAAAGTATTAACAATGGTGAATAAAGGTGAAGGCAGGGGACTTCCTAAGAAGCCAGCAACAGTAGACCAGTCAAGGCCGAATGAGCCAATGCCAAGGCCATGACGGCCTGAACCAAGTTGTTGGGCTATGATTGAGTCCTTCCATATCCAGCAAACAAAGGACAGAGAAGATATTGAAGGAAAAAGATAGCCCGGAACGATGTAGTAAGCGAAGCTTGATATGAAAACAATGAGAAAGAACTGTAGCCTGGTTAATCCTCCCTTGTTTCTCTTTTCTTTTTCATGTAATACCCTGAGGTATTGATACACATTCACAAATCAGTTTTCGGTATCAGAAAAAAAAATCTGCATTTAAACAACTTGTCGTATGATTTTGCTCAATATGAGAGTATGATCAATACCTGAAAAGGGAGACTTGGACCAGGTTTGCTGGCCACCACATGTAGGGGGAGTCAACAAGGTATTTTCTGAACAAACCAGCCCATCCATAGCCAAGCAGCTGGATTTCAGAAACAGGTGTGTAATTAAAGCTCTGTCAAGCAATTTTTTTTTCAAGGAGAATTCGCATACAATACATGTGATTACCAAATGCCACTGGTCCTAAAAGGAAAAATAGAAATTGATGTTCATGTCATTTTAGGCTAGAGTTAGCTTGTAAACAAATGTACCTGAGTAGTTTGGGCGAGCAGCATGGCAGCTATAGGATTCAGTCTTCTGTGGTAGAAAGCCTTAACAATGGTAATAATTGAAACTGCATAAACTCCGCTTGATCCACAACCGGCAAAAATGGTGATCAAAACATGTTCTTTCAAATTGAATGGCCCTGGATTCAAGGACCATGTCCATTTTGTTAACGGAACACGTATTTGCTTTGTTGGAAGTGTCTTGGCCATTAACTTCCCTATAGGGAGAACAATAATCTGTGCTGAAACAGAAGAAACAGACAGCTGATTCTGGCGATAACCAAAGAATTGGTTCACAAATGCAAGAATGCAGCATGATGTTATCCCCAGAAACCATGTTCGAAAAGTTAAAACCGGTTGTGAGGAGTCATCTGTGATTGCAACTGTGAGCCTAACTTCCTCGATTGGGTTATCATTAACTTCTTCTCCTGCATGAACAAAATAAAAACTTGACTTAATTAAAGTGATCTCTTCTGTTCTTTCTTTATAATAATATTAGATCTGTAGTTGCATTTTTTAAATTCTGATTGTTCTATCAGTTTTTCCATACTCATTAGTTTTTGTTGAGGAGCAGAGAGAGGATTACCATTTGTGTTGATATCAGTTTGATGAATTTCAGGCAACTCGAGAGGCCGCACACTATCTTCAATGTAACTAGCCATCTTTATTTCCAACAAAGAGTCTTTACTGACCGGTGCCCAAAATACTATGTAAATCTACATGCATATTATTTTTCTTTTTTCTTTGCTAACAGTTTTACAAATTTTGAGGTATCTAGACTTCACACGCAAGCATATAATCAAGTTATCTATTTCTCATTAGTTCCTTCACCCAAGTATAAATCATGTCCATCTCTTTGAACTTATCTCCTATATTCTTTCACATATCCACTATCAGAGGTCGGATTCTAAGCAAATCACTAGTAATTATCATTATGATCTTTTTTAGGAGAAACTAAATAACCCATAAACCCTTATTGTTATTATTTATAACAATAATTCTATATAGTTTTTAAAATTTATATTAGCACGTACACTTTTAGAATGCCTTACATTGGGGTGTATATATATATATATATACACAATAATTAATCTAAATTTATATATATATATATATATTTAATTTTTTTTTAAAGTATTAAATTTTTAAAACACATTTATTTTATATTTACAATTTTACTTCATTCTTTTCCTTATATAAATTTAAAAAATTTGTCTATTAATACAAGTACACCCCAAACTCAACGTTAGGTAGCCACTCATGTACAAATTTGAATGGCTGGAAGTTAGCTCCTTTGACAAGAGGCAAAATCAATTAAACCATTTTCTTTATAATATAAAAATTGTTAGACAATAATTTTCTTGTAAATAAAGATTATTAAACAATAATTTCCTTGTAACAAATTTTTTTTTACTAAACCTAAATGCCCCTTACTTAGTTTCCTCTTGGAGATTAATTCATCAGAACCAGATTTTGACCCTTGGGGTGTTGTTCACATATCTTTTCCCATGCCCATTATCCCAAATTTTCCACGAAAATTTTCCTCAGGAAAAAGAAATTCATAGTCTCTGAGTGTTATTTGGTATGAAATCTGACATATTGTGGTATGCTTGCTGTTCTGTTGAATCTTCTTTTTCCTTGTTTAGACAATAACATACAACCTCAAACAGTTGATTCTCTCCTCAATAAGTTAATTTTATTAGGAAAGCTAGTACGATCATAATCAGTTATTACCATTCAATGACAGAAATAAATAGAAACAGTAATGTTTTTCATACGTTGAATCTATTATCTGTTTGTGCATTAATGAGTGTGAAACACACACAGCTGTGATCCACGAACCAGCATAGGTTACTTGATTTTGAATGAAAAGATTTCTGGCCAAATGGGATTAAACATCTGAATCTATAAACAATATTTATCAGGGCAGCTGTATCTTTTTCTTCTTGCTGTTAATGTTTTGGACAGAAGCAAAACATAAAAGATCAATTAACCAAACAATTAAAATAAAAAAGTTTATATATAGAATGTCACTACGTGAAAAATATGAAATTGGATTTGGACGGGTACACCACATTTGTACAGTGACTTCCTGGTACATTAGTTGTCAGCTAACCCAAACATCAAGCTTTATATATAGGAAGAGATTGAATCAGTTACCCTATAAAAGGTTCTTTCCTATAATGAAACTTTTATTCCTTTTTTGGTAAATGTATGAAGACCAGATTATGATCATAAAACAAAATAATTGTCCAACTCTTCAATATTCAAATTTATTCATAGACTATATTATATATTATATGTCAAGCATGGATGTTTACGGTGACAAGAATCCAATATTAGCTGACAGAGTTCCCTGATCACAGTTGCAGATTCCAGGCATGAAATTTGCTTTATTGTCGTTTAAGTTAAAGCTGTTTTTCAACTGCAGTTGAGAAATTTGTGTAAGATTGTATGGAGTATGGACTGTCCTGCCACAATTTGTGCAATTCCAATTGTTTACACAGTTGTCAGTTAACCCAATTTTCCGTCTTTGTACATTTTTGTATATATAGATAGTGAATCAGTTACCTTCTTAAGGTCCTCCTTCCTGCAAATTACAGATTCTCATTCCATTTTCTGTTTTCTTTTCATTTTTTGTTTTATGGTTTTCCCAGTTTGGTAATATATATATATATATATATATATAGGCCAGATTCATGACAGAAAGGATTGTCTATTGGTTTTCCAATTTATATTCAAACAAGTCATGCTTTTAGTATATAGTTTCACGTTTTCAGAAACAACACTTCAATATTCAGATCAGTTTCTTTGATCACTTCTGCAGATCTCAGGCATGAAAGTTGCTTTCTTGTAATAAAGTTGTAGCCGTTATCATCCCTCAAATTGCAGTATAAGCAGCAAATATATATTGAGGGACTGCTATTTTATTGTCAAGGAGAAATATGGGGAGCTATGCAGATGACGATGTTGTCCCTCAAGCTATGTCATTGGAAATACATCAAACTGATATCAAAGTAGTTGGTATATTCATTTCTATCCCTCTTTCTCGCGGCATCTATTTTAAGGCTTAGGAACATTTGCATATTCTTTTCTACAGGATTTCAACATGTACAAAAAGAACAGGATTGACATTTTTTTGTGATGTTAGTATTATCTTATTTTGATGAGGCATGCATGCTATTTGTTTTGTTCTTGCAGGAGATGAAGAGGTGAACGATAGTCCGATCGAGCAAGTAAGGCTCACAGTACCAATTACTGATGATCCTTCTCAACCGGCCTTAACTTTTCGAACATGGTTTCTCGGGATAATCGCATGTGTTGTTCTTTCTTTTTTGAACCGATTCTTTGGATTTAGGCAAAATCAGCTAAGTATAGGTTCAATTTCAGCACAAATTATTGTTCTCCCTTTGGGAAAGCTAATGTCTGCAACACTTCCATCAGAACCAATTCGAGTCCCATTCACAAAATGGTCATTTTCATTGAATCCGGGACCTTTCAATTTGAAAGAACATGTGTTGATCACCATTTTTGCCAACTGTGGAGCAGGCGGCGTGTATGCAGTTTATATTATTACTATTGTCAAGGCTTTTTATAAAAGACGTTTGAATCCTGTTGCAGCTATGTTACTGGCACAAACTACTCAGGTAAATTTGTTATTTAAATTCCCTTCCGTCATTGAATAGTATGTGTGATTGTGCAAGAAAAACAGACATACTTATTCATAGTGTGAATAGAGAATATAAAATGATTCCTCTGTTTGATGAAATTCAGTTGCTTGGTTATGGCTGGGCTGGTTTGTTCAGAAAATACCTTGTTGATTCTCCCTACATGTGGTGGCCAGCAAACTTGGTCCAAGTCTCTCTATTCAGGTATTCGTCTCTTTCTAATATCGAAAAAATTATAAGTCCGAAGGCATAATAATCAGAAAATTAGTTTCTCATAATGACAAGATAAACATGTAAATTGCAGGGCATTGCATGAGAAAGAGAAGAGACCAAAAGGAGGACTTACCAGGCTGCAATTTTTTTCCATTGTTTTCGCATCAAGCTTTGCTTATTATGTTCTGCCAGGCTATCTTTTCCCTACTCTATCTGCTCTTTCTTTTGTTTGCTGGATATGGAAGAACTCGGTCACAGCACATCAGATTGGTGCAGGCCTCAATGGCCTGGGAATTGGCTCCTTTGGACTTGACTGGTCTACTGTTGCTGGATTCTTGGGAAGTCCTTTAGCCACACCATTGTTTGCCATTATCAATGTGCTAATTGGATTTGTCTTAGTTCTCTATGTTCTTGTTCCCATTGCTTACTGGTCTAATACATATGAAGCTAAGCGATTCCCAATTTTCACTTCTCACACTTTCGACTCTTCTGGTCAACCTTACAATATTTCCAGAATCCTCAATGAGGCAACCTTTGATCTTGATCTTCCTGCCTATAACAGTTACAGTAAACTCTACCTTTCTCCCTTTTTTGCTTTCATGTATGGGTTGAGCTTTGCAACTTTGACAGCTACTATTTCTCACGTTGCTCTCTTTGATGGAAAGTAAGATCTTCAACATTACATAATTTTTTAAAATTTGTTTCCTTTTCTAGCAAGAAATCTTTTGAGTCATCAATTTTCGCATGATTTTCTTTCTTTCTGTTGTACAAAAATAACTGAATAGAGACATTTGGCGAATGTGGAAGCGAACACAGTCTGCAGTACGAGATAAGTTTGGTGATGTGCACACGAGATTGATGAAGAAGAACTATGAAGTAGTACCTCAATGGTGGTTCCATACTATCTTGATTTCAACAGTGGCTCTTTCTATCTTTGCCTGTGAAAGCTTTGGCAAGCAACTTCAGCTTCCATGGTGGGGAATTTTACTATCTTGTGCTATTGCTCTATTCTTTACTTTACCTATTGGTATAATTCAAGCCACCACAAACCAGGTATGATCATTCATGTCAAAACTAGACATTTCTGCTTCAAACTTCTTTTGCAAAGAGGCCATTGCTCAAGAAGAAAAATAATTTGTCAAAATATGCAGCAACCAGGGTTGAATGTGATAACAGAGTTGATTATCGGGTATATGTATCCGGGGAAGCCTCTTGCAAACGTGGCTTTCAAAACCTATGGCTATATCAGCATGTCACAAGCTCTCAGTTTTCTTGCAGACTTCAAATTAGGCCACTATATGAAAGTCCCTCCTAAATCCATGTTCATTGTTCAGGCAAGTGTGATGTATATTAAAACTATGCTGTGATTCCTGTTTCAAATTATGAGTT
This sequence comes from Cedrela odorata, assembly GCA_035584115.1. Classification (NCBI taxonomy): domain Eukaryota; kingdom Viridiplantae; phylum Streptophyta; class Magnoliopsida; order Sapindales; family Meliaceae; genus Cedrela; species Cedrela odorata. The sequence goes on from JAXCLQ010070769.1 coordinate 64,561, forward strand.
ACTGATATACATTTTATTTTTCTATTAATTTGCGCAATCAGCTAGTTGGAACAGTTATTGCTTCAAGTGTCTACTTTGGCACAGCATGGTGGCTTCTCGCAACTGTTGAACACATCTGTGACCCGTCTGCACTTCCAGATGGGAGTCCATGGACGTGTCCAGGAGATGATGTTTTCTACAGTGCTTCAATCATCTGGGGTGTTATAGGTCCAGGAAAAATGTTCACAAAAGAAGGCGTGTACCCGGCAATGAACTGGTTTTTCCTAATAGGCTTACTTGCACCAGTTCCAATATGGTTTCTTTCGCGGAAATTCCCTGAGAAAAAATGGATAAAGCTGATTCACATGCCCGTTATTTTTGGAGGGACAGGAGCTATGCCACCAGCTAGAGCAGTGCACTTTTTCAGTTGGGGAGCTGTTGGAATTTTCTTCAACTATTATGTTTACAGAAGGTTCAAGGGATGGTGGGCGCGACACACCTATATTTTATCAGCAGCTTTGGATGCTGGAGTTGCATTCATGGGAGTTCTCCTTTTTCTTGCACTTCAATCTCATGATATTTTTGGTCCAGAATGGTGGGGTTTGAATAGCAGTGATCATTGTCCATTGGCAACATGCCCAACAACTCCAGGAATTAAGATTGAAGGATGCCCTGTGTTTTGACTGCTTAAGAAAAGAAAGTCCCCATAGTTTATGTTTGTGCATTGAGTTTGTGAAGAATTGTTGGCTGGATTTTCCAAATAATAATTGCTCAACTTAGCTGTATAAATTATTTACTCCAAATCTCAGCCTCATCTTGCAGAAAAATCGGATGCTGTCCATTTACTCTTTTTATTATTATTATTATTATTATTATTATTATTATTATTATTATTATTATTATTTGGGTGGAGTAAAACTTTCTAAGCATTTCAAAATGGCAAGTCCATTGTGATTCAAATTAAGTCAATTAATACTACGTATAAAACATTGTAATATAAAATTTGTATTTTAATTAATATGATAAATGAGGTGACATTCATTAAGTGCTACTTAATTATATATTAATATCAAATAATCAAAATAAAAAATGTTTAGCATAGGACTGACGACACATCACCCAACTCTATTCTCTATATTTATATTTTCTTTTTGAATTAGGATATAATTGGTATCATGAACATAGTATTTTCATTCCTGTAATTCCCATTTTTTCTGTTTACTATTTTAGTTTGCAAATTGGTAAAAGAGTCAGGCAACATACTTGAGAAAGAACATGGATGGTCATTTCAGCAAGATACATAAAAAACCAATAGTCAACTCTGATTGAGGGACTGACATTCTTTCTCAGGAAGAACAATGTCAAGTACTGTTCATAAGGGTGGTGTCCCTCAATCGAAGCCCTCGGATAAGCCTATCGACATCTCGGGTAATATTTAATCTGTGTTTTCTTCATCAGAAATTTTCTTGAATTTATGAAAACTGACATACTGCATATATGTAAAATGTGTGTTTGATTTTCATGCAGGCGACGAAGAAACTAATGATAGCCCAAGTGAGGCTCACAGTTCCAATAACTGATGATCCTACACAACCAGTTTTAACATTCAGAACATGAGTTCTGGGGATAGCATCATGCTGCCTTCTTGCATTTTTAAACAGATTTTTCGGGTTTCGCCAGAATCTACTTATTGTTACTTCAGTTTCAGCACAGATTCTTGTTCTTCCGATCGGAAAACTGATGGCTGCAAGTCTTCCAACAAAAGAATTTCGTGTTCCGTTCACAAACTGTACATTTTCATTCAATCCAGGACCTTTCAATATGAAAGAACATGTGATGATCACCTTTTTTGCTAGCTGTGGAGGGTGCGTTTGACATTTAATTTGTAACTATTGTGAAATAATATAAATGACTGTGAAGTATAAGTAAGCGTATAATTAGTAAATATTACTTACCAAAATAAAAGTGAATGTTTAAATATAGTATTTTTAAAATTAAATAGAAACACAACTGTTAAAGAAACATACCTTAAATATTTGATATTATATATTAAAGAGAAAGTGTGACACATGGAATATTAGTTTTGAAATTCATTTATAACAAGCAGAAAGATTCTTTCATTTTCTTTTTTTTTTTTAATTTCTTTTTGATAACTCAGTTACTTGGTTGTGGCTGGGCTGGCATATTCAGAAAATACTTGGTTGATTCTCCATACATATGGTGGCCATCAAAACTGTTTCAAGTTTCTCTATTCAGGTGCTCATCCATCTTCCATATTGCAGCATTTTGTGAAATGCAAGCATATCGTTAATCCAATCTGTAAAAAAACTGTAGGGCACTGCATGAAAAAGAGAAGAGACCAAGGGGAGGACTTACCAAGATACAATTATTCTTCATGGAGTTTGTATCGAGCTTTGCTTATTATATCCTGCCAGGATTTCTTTTCCCTTCCCTTAGTGCTCTCTCCTTTGTATGCTGGACATGGCAAGATTCTGTCACATCTCAACAGCTTGGTTCAGGCATGAATGGTCTCGGCATTGGCTCTTTTGGCCTCGATTGGTCTACTGTTGCTAGCTTCTTGGGAAGTCCTTTAGCCACACCTTTGTTTGCCATTCTCAATGTGTTAGCTGGATTTTTCTTAGTTGTCTATGTTCTTCTTCTCATTTCTTACTGCAGTAATGTATACGATGCCAAACGATTTCCCATTTTAAGTTCCAACACTTTCGACTCTAATGGTCTAGTATATGATGTTAATCGAATACTCAATAAAAAAACTTCCGATCTTAATGTCGATGCCTATAATAACTACTGCAAATTCTATCTAATGTCTTCTTCGCATTAATCTACGGGCTAAGCTTTTCCGAAATTGATGGCTTCTATTACCCATGTTGTTTTTTTGATGGAAAGTATGAAATCGTTTTGTTTTTGTTTTGTTTTCGACAAGTCTTTTAGCTAAAACTTCATCATAAATTTCTTCCATTTTCTTGAGCAGAAGCATTTGGGAAATGTGGATGAAAACAACAAGTGCAGTGGGAGATAAGTATGCCAATGTTCATACAAGATTGATGAAGAAGAACTATGATACAGTTCCCCAGTGGTGGTTTCTTGATATCTTGATTATAACAGTGGCTCTTTCCCTCTATACTTTTGAAGGTTTTGACAAAGTACTGCAACTTCCATGGTGGGGATTTTTACTTTGTTGTGCCATCGCTCTACTTTTCACCTTACCCATGGAATAATTACAGCCACTACAAACCAGGTACTTAATTTTTTGTTATTCTAGTTTGATTCAATTTTTTTTTCTTTTTTTTCTTTTCTTTTTTTTTTTTTTTTTTTTTTTTTTGCATATTTTGCTTCAATTTAGATAAACTTTTTAATTAATAGCCAAAATTAATGTATATGTTAACTGTTGCACCAACCAGGGCTAAATATAATACCCACAATATGGTATATTATATTTATAGGGAGTAAATTTATAATTTTAAAAATAATAAGTATTTTTTTTAATAACTTATATATATAGGCAATAATATTAAAAATAACATATATGAGGGACCTGGTTGATTTTTTTTATTAAGTCAATAAAACCTACGTATAAATTCACTATTTTATTCTAACCTAGCCATTTTCTTCACAAATTAAGAGATAGAGAAAGTGAAATTGAAGAGAATCTTTACCGTTCAAAAGGTTAGTATTATTGAATAAATTAGATTGATATAAATATGATGCCTAGAAATATAAATTTTGTGATAAACTATGTATATTTCATGAAATTTTTATTTAAAACATATTTATTTCTATGAATTTCTTCAATTTCTTTTTAGATCTTAAAAATACAATTAATAAGGAGTCCATAGAATTTTATTTTGTAAAGATCGGCCAAGAAATCAATTTATTATAAATTTTCGAAAATAGTTATTAAAACCTGAAAAATATGAATTTCTGCACTAGATCTAGAATAAAATATTCGTTTGACCAACTTTTAACACTTTCAAAAATTTTAAAATTTTGATGATTTATATATGTATCTACTGTTTTTGTTTAAATTTGAGAATTTTTGGTTGAGTATAAAAATAGTTATAAATTTTTGAAATGACAAAACTCAATATTGAAAGTTTTTGAACAGTAGGTATATTTTCGTAATTTAAATTTATTTGAAAATGTTGAAGCTGTTGGATTGATCTGGAAATTTTATATATGTTAAATGAATATGTCCATAAGGTTACTACAAAATTTTAGCTTGATCGAACGGTTTATTTGAGATATATAAATTTAAAAATACATATTGTTCAGTTAGAAAATGAATTTATTGAAGTTGAAAGAAATGTATTTAGGTCTTTATAACATGCCATTGGGGACATGATTAAATTATGAAACTTCTAATAATTAAAGTTTCATGT